>VYZP01020207.1:1277-16113 GCA_013400635.1 Hypocryptadius cinnamomeus
AGCTTAATATAGTCTGTTCCAACTTGACATGGTAGATGTAATTATCTATATATAGTATTATGCATGATCTTGGTGTTTTAAAATGAGATATGTAATCCTAGCTCTAAGGAATAGGATTCATTATAATGTCACCTAATGCAAAAAGAGAGGCTAGGCTTCAGAGAGAAATTAATTTCCCCTCAAATTAAGATAGTCCTGACTTTGCAGATGATCTAATTAAATTGTGGGTTGTGTATGGCATGAATGCATATTCCCTTTTAGCTATGATTTTCCTCTTACCTGACACCGCAAACCTACTGGATTACACGTAATCTGGGTGAAGAGTACCAAGGTTATATGGATTATGTAGTAAAGGAGTGAATGTTGAAAAGACTCCATTTCCCTTAAACAGATCTTGGTTTTTTAACTGGGAGCAGTGCCCTGGGTAAGACTGCCCTAGCAATGTCATCAGTGTCAAAAAGCAGCTGCTCTCAGTACGGATGGTCCTCCCTGAGGCACAGTCATGGGCCCTTTGGAATAGTTCTGGCAAATACCTGTATGAATATCATCCTACTTCTAGCATGAAGCAGGATGATATTCATACAGGTATTTGTGATAGCAGGGGTAGAATGCAATTGTTTGTGTCTCAAGGATTTCCTTTCCTCTCCTTTCTCTTCACAGATATTCCTGCTTCCAGCACCATGGCCTCTGACCTGGAAAGCAGCCTCACTTCCATAGACTGGCTCCCACAGCTTACTTTAAGGGCTACTATTGAAAAATTAGGGGGTTCCTCACAAGCAGGACCTCCAGGGTCTGCCCGAAAGTGTCCCCCAGGCTCACCAACAGATCCCAATGCCACACTGAGTAAGGATGAGGCAGCAGTGCACCAAGATGGGAAGCCACGTTACAGCTATGCCACTTTGATCACATATGCCATCAACTCATCACCTGCCAAGAAGATGACGCTTAGTGAGATCTACCGTTGGATCTGCGACAACTTTCCCTACTACAAAAATGCTGGTATTGGTTGGAAGGTGAGGGCTTGCATCACTGACGTACCCTTTTTTGCCTAATTATAAGGCTTACTTTTTTAATTCTATGCAGAACAGCTTCACTGGTTAAAATAAGACTGATGTAAAACTAAGTTGACCAACTGGAGCAAATGCAGAGCCAGCAGTCCCATTTTCTCTGAGAATTTTGTTGAACGTATGTGGTGGTCCACTAAGAAGGGGTGTGCACAAAACCCACCACCACCAAGAAAAACAAAACAAAACAAAAAAAGAAAACAAACCACAGAACACACATCACTACCGTCCTCTGCATCACACTGATACTACTTTCACTGCACCTTCTATAGATGTAGAGGTGGTTCAGCCCCATATTAACCATCTTAATCCATCCCTTTCCACAGCTTCTGTTCTGCCCCATTCCAGCAATATGTAGTGAGCTTTGGCTTTTATGTACCATCCTGTTTTCTCTGCTCCAGTGCATACTCAGAAGACTGCATATTTTTGTTGTAACACTTACCTGTATCTCTTACTCTCTCATCAGAACTCTATTCGTCATAACCTCTCCCTGAATAAATGTTTTCGAAAGGTGCCTCGACCAAGAGATGATCCTGGGAAGGTAAGNCCTCGACCAAGAGATGATCCTGGGAAGGTAAGAAATCTGCATGCTCCTGGGCAAGCAATTTAAAACTGCAGGGAAATGAGCTGGGGTTGCCCTTTCTAACTCACGGTTGGAATTTGAAACCTAAAGTGTAGGCAAAAATGGAAGCAGTAGTAAGATTTACTGCAGTCGTTTGGCTACAGAAGCATTTACTTAAAGGGAACCTGTAAAGGAGCTTTAAGGGTTTTAGTAATTATTTTTCTTATCTGTAATCTTCAGTTGACTTTAAAGATACTGTCAGAAGGCAAAAGTGTGATTGAATGTACTTCATTAATTTTGGTGGGTTTTTTTTATCTTTGTGTGTAAAATGTGGGTACAGTCCAACTTGTTCTGTTATGAGAGAGCATAGTGGCTGCTGGTGAACAGTAGGACTATGATGTGACATCATAGATTTCATGGAGGCAAGATCCATGGAAGTGAGAGCAGAGTTGCTACCTATATAGATTGCAAAGTATTTGGTATTGAAAAAATACGTCATCATCACATAGTTTAAATCTGTAGAAATTATATACGAGTAAAACTCAAGAATTTAGGAATATGTTGGCTAACTAAGGACTGGTAAAGCTCTGATAGTACATATAGATTGCAAAGGGGAATTGTTAGCAAAACCAAGGCTTGGCATCTTGGCATGCAGATATTATTGTGTGAAAAAACCCACAACCAAACAAGCAGGAGGAGATGGTAGGGGCAAGAATCTGTGTATTTAGATGCAAGGATTGTCTCCTCCCCCTCATCCTAAAGTTACAAGAAAGGACCATTTGCTCAGGCCTTTATTTCAGGTTATATTTAAAGGACTGTGTGGTGCTCAGTTGGTATCTATAAATGGAAATAATAGATCTTTGAGGATGACAGCTCAAAAATACCATTAATTATGTGGCTTATTCCAGGAAATCCTAACTGACTTAAGGGTATATGTTTGCAGGTGTTCATTGGCATGTTGGGCTGGGTTTATAATGAAAACTTGTGCTTGTTGCTTATTCAGATTATTCAGATCTCGATGGGAGGTTAAAACAAACTAAATCCACTTTAGAGTTCTTTTTATACTTAGTCAGAAGACAACACACATAATTATTCACTGTTTTATGTTGAAAGGGAGGTCTAGGGGTTGACATGTACCCCTGTCCTCTCCCAGACGGGAACAATCACATTAGGCTGATGAGATCAGTCAAATTTTGAATATCTCCAGGGATGGAGATAGCAAAACTGGGCACTTGTTCTAGTGCTGCACCACCATCATTGTGAAGGAAGTTTTTTTTTATATCTGACTGTACTTTCCCTTGCTGTAACTTGTATTGTGCTGTACATTTTTGAGAAGAATTTGATTCTGTTGTCTTTTATAATATGCTTACACAGTTGAAGACAGTGGTTTGATCCCCTTAGCTTTTTCTTGTCCAAGCTAAACAGACCTCTCTGTACATAATTTGTTTTAGTTCTTAACCATGGTTTATTTCTTAGCCATCTTGGGCCCTCTGTGGATGCTTGGAGTCTCACAATCATGAACAAAGAGCAATCCTTCTGGCTGTCTCTGCCAAATACCAATGTTGAGTTAGTTCTCATGAGTTAATCATAAATTCAAGTCGTGAGGAAGCCACTGAAAGGAGTGTGCAGGCCCAAAAGAGTTCATTTAGCTTGGATCAAACCATCCTTTTGTGTCCTGTCTCAAGAGTGATGGAAAGTAGATGATTCTATCCTCCACCAGTAGCATTGTTCCTCATAGTTCAGTGCAGCCCAGTGCAAGAAAGGAATCTCTTGGCAACACCCGAGTCTCGGTTGTCTGAGGTTCTAGAGGATGGTCCTTGTGGTCTTAATGTTTAGTTGGTGCTGCATTTCTTGAGTCAGCAGCCCCCTACTTCAGGAAGGTCTGTGATTTCATCATTCATTCACCAGTGGGTCTTCTTTCCAGGGCTCTTATTGGACAATAGATACATGTCCAGATATATCTCGCAAGAGGAGGCATCCTCCAGATGATGACGTGAGTGTTTTTCTTTCCACACAGCATGGAGTGGGCTGGGAGTTCCCTTGAGGGGAATGTTTTGGGGTCAGGGTGTATAGATGGGCAGACACAGTCCAGGACTGAAGGAACTAGTGTGTATATCCTGTTGATTGCCTGTTGTTGCTGCTATTCAGTAGCAAAGTTAATCTTGTTTGAAGTCCTTTATCCTGACTTTTCAGTGACTAAGGCCCAGTCCTCCTCTTTTTTAAGCCATGAACTTCTACAGCGGGGGAGCTGGCTTCCCATCTGCAGTTTCACTTCTCCATCTGTTTTTGATTTCTGCTCCTTTCCTTTTCTCTTTCTTCCCCATCCACAGATACCACAAGACTCTCCAGAGCAAGAGGCAAGTAAAAGCCCTCGAGGGGCTGTTCCAGTCAGCACAGAAGCCTCTTTGCCACCTGAGGCTACCCCTCAGATGTCAATCCAGAGCACCACCCCCATTGCTAACTACAGTCAGGTGAGCCGTGGGGAAAAGGATAGAAGTGGGAGGAAAAGGAGAGTGGGAGGAGTGCATGAATGGAAAAGCGAAGTGGTGAGGAGAGGGAATTGTGAAAATTGTGATATGGAGGCAAAAATAAAAAGAAGGGAAGGAGCTGAAATTGCAGAGATAGAAAATAAGGAGGAAGTGAATTTTAGCAAAGGGTTGGATGGGGATAAGGATAAAGGCATAATGGTATTAGCTGAAGAAAAGGCTGGAGCCATTGTGCCGTGGTTGGTGTTCCTCAAGAAAAGTGGCCTTTGGGAAGATTTGTTGGAAGATGAGCTAAGTGATATGGGATATCAGTGCATGTCCTTGTGTGTATCTAGTCTGAGATCTCTGTCTCAAGCTGCAAATCCTAGTACAGGCTCAAGGCCTTTTTTCTGCCTCCCTTAGCAGGGTGCAGGGCCTGTGGATGTTGCCTCTACTGTAGCAGGGGGGCAGGGCCGTGAAGGGGCCGATGTGCCACCTCCGCTGTACAGTGCCAACCATGACTTCAAGTTCTCCTACTCCGAGATCAACTTCCAGGATCTTAGCTGGTCCTTCCGAAATCTCTACAAATCCATGCTGGAGAAATCATCTTCCTCTCAGCACGGTGAGTAACTACATGCGTCATGTGGGGTGGGCAGGTATCTGCCCACACAGTCTTGTCCATTTGGCATCTCTCAGATCTTTCCTCGTTTAGGAGCCTGTGCAAACAGACTTTCCTTCTTTGGCATGCTGTAATTACTTCTGCCAGGAGCTGATAAGAAATCTGCATGTCCTTTTATGCATTGCTCCCCCTAGTTTTCTCAGAATAAAAAAGCACAATGATTTAAAAATGCCTTGTGTTGATACAAATGCAAATACTAAAATGGCAGAAGCTGAGAAAAATGAAGTCCTGAAAAAAGGCACGTCGGAGAAACATTCACAGTCTGTCAGGCTAGAAATCGTAAGAGGGAGGGGATTGTTGCATCTGGAGTTTCTCAGAAGGAGAGTGGAAAATAATCATTGCTCAGATCTGTTAAAAGTAGGATTGTACAAGGCCTTGGAGAATTGAGCTTTGTGGATTTAGAGCAGAGAAGAGAGGGCCTCCAACTCCATTCATATCTTGCATTTCTGGGAGTGAAATAAGCAGCCAGAAGAGGGCAGAATCACTTCAGGGATGAGATGTCCATAAAAAATACTTCAGAAGAACTTAAAGCTCTTTCTGCCTTTAAGCACTCTTCTAAATATTAATCTGGTGTAAAAAGGAATATGTTGTTACGTGAGCTTTTCACCTGTGCTATCAGCCATCACACAGTGTAGGCAAAGTTTGCCACTCCAGAAAGGGCCTCCTGAACTTGAAACCTCAGTGAAATAAAAATATATATACTTCCACTGCTTTAATTATGCTGGCATTCCTAGTAGGAGCCTGTTGTGTGAGGTGGTGTAGTATGAGCAAGCTAGAAAAATGTAGAGAAGAACCTTGACTGTGTTCCTCTGATTTTACAAACTTAGCAGCTGTCTGTTGTTTTCCCTCCAAGTTGTAGGCTGCATGGCAGTGTAGGAAAACTTGCAGTTTTTGAAAAAATTTTGTTGGCAACTTTTGAGTCAGAATGGCAGTATTCATCCTTTTGCCCTAGGACGGTAGTAGGGTACTCAAAGGGTTGATGTTGAATCTAGTGAAAGTGTGAGGCTTGCTTGCAGATGGTCAAGTAAGGATACTCAAAGGAAAAAGTGAGTAGCTCAGGTTAATGGGATGCAGTGCCCCTGACTGTGGTTTTCCACAGAGGTTCCCCAGTGTAGGGAGAGATTGAACAGGGGAAGCAGATATAAGATATATGCTGAGCTCCTGGTGTTGGGGAAGGATGGAAAATACCTGATGCTCTTACGTGTAGGGGTTGCCTGAAATACAGGAGGATAGAAATGACACACCCAGTGAGTCAGGAGGAATGAAAGTAATAAAGGAGCCCTGGTGTGTGCAGTGTGCTCTTTGTACAAAAGCATAGTCTTTTATGACCTCTTGTGATCAATGTGAGAAAAATTGTGAAGATTCCTGACAAAGCTGCTTGTAAGAAGGGAACTGAAGGAAGTCTTTGGAAACAAGCAAGTCAGATGCATTAAGTTAACAATTTTCTAAATGTTCTACTGTTTAAGTATGCTTAATGGTCATGTGCTTGACATTTCAGGAGAGGTTGGGTTACTTTGGTAAGTTTAGGAAAAATTCCAGGGAGGAACTTAAGTGCCTAATGTTGTACTAAAATCCTTCTGGGTCTTTGTTGTAGAGCGTTTTGTGTCTGGAGCACAGCAAGGGCATAACTGCACAGGTGATGGTTGCTGGCAGCCTGTAGAGGGCACTCCTAAAGCTTCATAAATAGCGGGATGAGCAGTGTGAAATTAGAGCTGGATAATGTAAGCAGAGGTCTGATTCAGGCTCTTGTACAGCTCCCTCTTCTTTCATTTACTCGGCAGGTTTCTCTTCACTCCTTGGTGACATGCAGCCCTCCAACCACAATTACTACATGTACCAGCAGCAGCAGCAGCAAGGCCCCTCCTCAGTGGGTGCTGCTCCCCCACTCCACACTCCAACCCCAGAGGGTTGCCCATCCCAAGGAGGAAAGCAGCAGGGTGGTGAAGGTTATGGCCCTCCACCAGTGATGTCCATGCACCCGCCCCCGATGCAGCATGGAGGTTACCACCAGCATCAACAACATCACCCACACTCCCACCCACAGCAGCAGCCACACCAGCAGCAGCAGCAGTCACAGGCTTCAATCAACAATGCTGGCTTTGGTGAGTCAGGGTGATGGGAAGCATGAATGGGAGAAAGGGAGCAGTGAGTAGCCCCCAGACAGAAATCCCACAAGTCAGCTTTCCCTAAGTAGTGCCTACTTGTGTGTAGAAAATGGGGGAAAGCCAGATACAGTTGAAATCTGAGAAGGAAATTGCTTTCTTACCTGGAGAATGGAGGATATATCCACCCTGGGTTTGGGATTCTGTTAAGGGATGCAGCATAGAGTCACGGCCTTAGTGAAAAAGGAGATACTGCCCCTGGTTTTCCAAGGGAGAAGGGATTTGTAGCTGCTGTAGCATGAGGCTCTTTGGTGAAGAGGGGCCAATCTTTTTATATTAAGGGGTGGAGAGAAAGGGTGATCTGTATTGTATTAATCTTGTCCCTGTTTCATTCCAGCATTTCCCCCTGATTGGTGCTCCAACATTGATTCCCTGAAGGAAAGCTTCAAGATGGTAAACCGGCTGAACTGGTCTAGCATTGAGCACTCCCAATTCTCAGGTCAGTGTTGGCCTAGTGACTGACTCAATGACTAGGGCTGTAGTCTAGAACATGCAAGTGCTGTGGCAGGGTTCTATTTTTCAGTGTAACTGTGGCAAGTGCCTGGATTTCTCAGTGATTCACCTCACTTTTAAAAAGAGGTGTCCTACTTCCTGGGTTCTGTTAAAGATCCTGAAGCACTTGAATGAACACTGCAGGATTTGGGGCAGGGAGAATTAAGTCATAAAAGTATGTCAGAAAGCTAACTGAGCTTTTTCCTTCCAACTCTTCCTTGCCCTACCCGAGTCAGTGTGACGGTATCTTAGATGTGGAGCTCTTCAGGAATCTGGTGACAGATTTGAAACTATAAAGTTTGGTTTGTGAGGAGGAGGTAGGATTTAGGGACAGAAGACAGAAATTTTTTGCAGGGAAGATCACAGTGTGACTGCTGTCTTTGACACTCTCTCTGTCCCCTGCAGAGCTCATGGAGAGTTTGCGCCAGGCTGAGCGGAAGAACTGGACGCTGGATCAACACCATATTGCCAACCTCTGTGACTCCCTTAATCACTTCCTTACCCAGACTGGTCAGCTCCCTCATCTGGTTGGCCCACAGCAAACCCCTCGAATCTCTGATTCTTGTGCCCTGAACAGTGGCAAACAGGAGCAATCCATGAACCAAGGTAATTAGGAGGAGACTAAAATGACAAGTAAATGAAGGCCCGATTCTGTGAGTATCCTAAATTACTTGCAGCCTTACCAGGCAATGCAGCACTGAGCAACTCAGAGCTAGGGTGTCAGAACTGTTCATAGCAACTCAGCCTCCTCTGGCTTTAAAGAACTGGAATTCCCTATACCTGTGGTCTGGACAGACTGCTGTTACGTGATGCATACTATTGACAGGCAACCTCCAGGCAGGAATATATTTAAAAGACAAACCTGGAAGAGGAGAAGAGGTATTTTTTAGGTGACCAACAGAGAGGAATGGCAAGGTAGAGAGTTTGTTATTCCAGACTGCAGGAACAGTAAAGGAGAAAGGTCTTGCACCCTTGTTGGAGAAATACTGTACAAAGGACAAGGGGATACATTCTGAGGAGGGGATATGGTGGTCTTGATAGAACTGTAAGGGTGTGTGTCATCTAGTACTGAACTAAGTGGATGATATTGAGCCAGCTTGTGGTGTTTCTGGATGAAAATTTTCTTCTCTTACAATAATAGAGAAACTCCTGCTGGTTTCAAGAACAAGATCCCTGACCAAGCTATAGCTTGGAGTTAGGACTCAACAGCTGAACATCTCCTCAGTATCCTGTGGGTCTGAGTGAGTTGCTCTGTGGCTGAGCTGCCACCCAGTCAGGGCCAAGACTTCTGACCTGAACATTAACAGTTGCTTTTTTGTTTTCTTAATTCATTTCCTTTCACAGTGAACTCCTATGGTCAGCCCCAGCCTCCCCATCTCTTCTCCGGGCCATCTCCTATGTACCAGATTTCTACCCAGGACTCTCCGGGATATAATCGCCCAGGTAAGGGGTGATGTTAAGGCATATTACACCAATGAACATTAAAGAACTGGTTCCCAACCCCTTTGTGCATTTCTCCCAAAGCACTTAGTATTAAATGGAGCACTGTGGGTAGAGAGGGAGCATGGACTGCAAGGGACCCTCCAGTTAGGGCTCTCTTATAGCTCTGGGAAAGTTTAGGATTTCAAAGGCCTGATTTCTTTCACTTCACATAAACAGTCTTCTAGCTTAGCCTCACCCTCAGTTAGTTGTTCAAAGACAGCTGTACATGAGAAGCTTCTGTTGATGTTGTTTGTGCTCTATCAGCAGTCAGCTATGAGGTAAGTAAAGGAGGCTGAAACTTAACTTCAGTAAAAGCTGCTGTGGAGAATTTCACAGCAGAACATTCCCAGACACTGGTAGATGCTGACAGATTAATGCCAGTAGTGGTCTTGCTTGTTAGACTGTTGGAAAGGAGAAGGCCCAAATCACTTTTGATTTCTTTTGCCCAAGGACCCAGTGTGAAAAAGCATGTAGTTTTAGATTCTAACTCTTCTCTTTCCTTTTTCTTCTTTTGTCTTGTTTTTGGCTCAGCTCATCATCTGGTCCCTCGACCTCCAGGGCCTCCTCCAGGCGCCAATGAGGAAATCCCCGATGACTTCGACTGGGACTTAATCACCTAGCGAGTTACAGACTTGATAGCCCGTCCTTTATGAAGGACGTGGGAGGGGAGGGGGACATGGGGTCAATGGTGTCAGCACCACCCTCCCCAGCCTCCCTGCCTTGCCTGTATATAGATATATATTCTCTATCTCCGCCAGAGAAGCCACCGCAAGATGCTGCCGAAGATAATCCTTCCTTGCGTCCTGTTTTATCTTCTTTTCTTCTTTTGTTTATTATTATTATTGTTATTATTATTATTACCAATAATTGAGCACAGCCCTCCCCCTCCTCCGGTGGCCTCAGACACATCGGATCGGCTCTTTTGTGTTGCGCAGTGCCCTGTGGAGGGCGGGAAGATGGGTCCTTGGTGCCATGAAAAGACCTTGGAAGGCTGAATCCTCGAGTGCATCTTTCTCTGCCTCCGTTATTTTGCGTTTAACAATCCCTCTTTCCCTTCAAGGTGGCCGGTGAATCTGTTGTATTGGCTACTGGAGTGAGAGAGCCTAGTGGACCCTGGGAGCCTGTAGTTATGTTGTTTCGTAAATGTTGTAAAGGTCAGGGGGCTGAAGGGACACTGGAGGGGTGATCTTAGCTCTGTGAACTTCATTGCACCAGCAGGAACAGCAAGAAAATAAGTGGTGTTCCCAAGTACAAAGAGAGGGTAGTCCCTGAGGTAGGGAGAGCTGAGCTGAGCTGGGAGGGCAGACCTGAGTTTGGAGAAAGGAGAATGTAGCAGATACGGTATTTCAGCGGAGAAGTTGGGTTTCAGAATGTGGTGCCATCTGTGAAGACTGAGAGATTTTGAGGGAATCCTGACCCATTTCCTACACTGCCTTTTGCAGTCTCTAGGTGAAGCCTACATACCCATCAGGTAAAAGAAGCAGTCAGGGGTGTCACATGTGATTCAGCAAATTCTGTTCCCCAGAGCTTTTCATTTCACCCCACACCCCTTCAAGCCCTTTTTCAAAATATGTAGTGAGGCTCTCTCTTTTATATGCAAATTTGGAAGTTTTCTCTTATCAGTATTTGTCCAATTGTTATTTGGTCCTCCACCCCTCATATTTCTTTGGAGGCTGTCCTTGCCTGTGGTTGAGAGTGCCAGCAACAGGAGTCTGGCTGTGTAGGTGCACATCCCCCGTCAGCGGTTCCCATTTGGGGAGTGGGCTCATGGTGGGCAGAATGGGACTGAACTGGGGGGCTGCTGGTCAAGGGCTGAACCCTCTGGTCAGGGATCGAGAGGCCCTTGCAAGCAGTTTTTGTAAGAGGGGCATTAGGGGAGAGAGGGTGAAGCAGGGCAGGGTTTTGAACTGACCAACCAAAGAGTGTAGTATGAAAGGGAGGAGAGTGTCTCAGACCCCTTGCAGTTCAGCTGGGGAGATGATGTGACCTAGTGTAAATCCTGAAGGATGAGCTTTGTCAGCATGTGCAAATCAGGAAGGTGGGAAAGGTGCAGGAACAGGAGTAAGCATTTAGATGCTTCCTCCCCAAAGTTGTGTCCTGTGTTCCCCTTCTTTTCTCGTATGGCTCCATTCTGTCAAACCTCTTATTTCTTCTTAATATTTTGTAAAGCCTCCCCCCAGCCCTTATTCCCTATTTACCAGTGAAGGGAACAAATGTGGAAATAGACTATCATGGCTGCTTGACAGACCTGGAGCACAGGAGTAAAGTAATAACCTTTATTCTGACTGCAGGAAGGTGGGGAACTAGCACTACTTTTTAAATTTGCTGTAGGGATAACCAATTGGAAATTGGATTGTTGTCAGGGAAGCGGACAGAGTCTCATTGCATTGGAAGGGGGGAACAGCACTTTTTTTTATTTTTTTTTCCTTTCTTTTGGGATTTTTTTTGTTGATTTTTTTTTTGTTTTGTTTTTTTTGTTTTGTTTTGTTTTAAGTGTGTGTTTGGGGGGGAGTTCGTCATTGAGCATTTCCAAGAGAAATGAGGAATCCCAGACAGCTTCAACATGGAGTCAGCTGTTATCTCTGCTGCCTCAGGATGGGAATGATACAGCTTTGGAAGCATGTGTGATAGGTTTCTGTGGAAAGTGGCACCGGAGACAACGGAGAGACAACTTATGGCAGGTGCCATTTAGTGTTTTGCAGTGGACATTAGTGAGAGCCGGCCCTGTGGAAGTCTGAAAACACCACCGGAAGAAAAAACAAACCAAGATGGCTCCTTCTGCGTATCCAAGTGCTCCTCATTTGCATATTTGCCTCATTTGCGTATTAAGTTGTGCCTCATTTGCATATGTAAATACATGCCGGTCAGTGTGCAAATTAGCCTCGTTCCTCTGCCCCTGAAATCAATGTGTGTTGTTAGTGCGTGGTAAGACATCGATGGGTGGGTGTGGAGCTCTGCGGGTGCGCTGGTACCGGCCTGCAGGCAGGGCAGGGGGGCCAGCCTGGCCCACAGAGGGGTCTTGCAGGCCCCTCCAGCCTGATGTGGCCCCCAATGCTTCGTGTCAGTGGTCAGGGAGAGAGGGGCGTGGTCTCACGAGTTTATTTTTGTGCATGCTTTCTTAATAAAAAGAAAAAGTGAATGTTTATGGTTTAACTGTTTCGGTGCCAGTATTGATTTTTTTCTTTCAGCGGCGCCTGTCAGGATGGCTTGGTTCCCACCCTAGAATTTGGGTGTGGACATAGCTAAATGTACAGCCCACACCTGGATGTTCTTGAGATGGAGACTTTTTACGATTTTAAGAGCTGAAGGTTCTCCCAGCTGTCTGTTCTCAGGGCAGTGAGATCTGAGAGTCTTTCAATACATGCTCACCAGAAAGACAGAGTGAAAACTACCAATGCTTAGTGTCTATTTGTCTTAATATTTGCTGGCTTTTCTCTTTTAAGGAAGAACTAACACAAAAAGCAGATTTAAACAGTTTTAAACTGCTTCCGTAGAGTACCTAGTAAATGTATTTCTGCTTTTCAGGAGCAGGGAACATTCAACCTTGGGAACACCCCAAATAGCCTGATTGGATGAAACTTTTTCTCCACTGGAAGGACATAAGAAGCACATCTCTCTTGTAAAGAGAGCTTGACGTGACTGAGCCACAACATGGTCATTCTCCACCTTCTTGGGGTCAGATTGGAGGTTATCACTTCTCAGTTCCAGGGTTTTGCCAAATGGCTAATAGTCCAGCAGTCACCTAATTGGGTCATCAGTGACTGCAGCTGCTCACATTCTGCTTATGTGCCATCTCAAAATACAGTAGGTGCATTTGGATAACCTCAAACTGCTTCCTAAAAGGAAGATTTGGGATTCTGGTGGTGGAGAGAGTGTTGGGGAGACAGCGAGTGTGCACATGATGAACACAGGTACAGCATGTGCAGTGAGCAGTTACTACCATACAGTGATGTATGTGCCAGGACAAAGAAATAGAGTGGATGTCTACCGGGGCACAAAAGTCAGTTCAGTGCAGCTGACTGGGGCAAGTGCTGTTCTAGTGTATGGCTGTAAGGAAATGTAGCAGTACTTCTAGGGAATCTCCAGATATTCCTATACACACCTCAGAGCCCTAGTAGAGTCAGAGGAATGATATGATGACCTTCTGAGGACCAATATCCAAGTTAGTTTTATCTGCACTTTATCAGAGATAGGAGATGTAGAACATAGACATATGCAAATAAAATAACATTCTTATCTCAATTGAGAGGTTCAACTTCACGATTCCCACCACAAATCTGTAGCCAGCCCTTCTTTCTTAAAATAGTCTGTGTAGGTTAAAATACTGTGTGTTCTGCTTCACCAGTCATCCCTCAGAGTATTATTCCTGCTGCTTCCAACTTCCCATCTCTCTAGTAGGATATAAAGAGGGTTATCTGTCATGAGCTGAAAGATTGCAGTGTCCTGGGTTGGAGCTGCAGATTAATCAAACATATTGGAGCAAAACCACCTGCTAAGCGGAGAGTGATTGATGTGCAGCGCTATAGCTTGTTCTTTCTACAGCCATGATAGGAAGTCCAGCTTTACAAGGTGCTGCTCAGGTTCTTGTCTGCTGAAGTCTGGCTTCTGTGAAGGGTTGAAGATGCGAGTTCCTCACTGAAGGCACTTTCCAAGATTCTTTGCACCGATTGCCGTACCTTTGCCCTGAAGTCCCGTCCCACAAAAACATAAAGCAGGGGGTTGATGCAGCTGTTGGCATACGCAAATGTTGTAGAGAGGTGATCCCACAGGATCAGTGACTCCATCAGTCCTGTTCTAAGACGAGGTACAATGGAGAGCATCCCAACTACATGGTATGGAGCCCAGCAGATGAAGAACGCAGCTACCATACACACAATTGTTCGCAGTGTCCTGTTGTGTGACTTGTGAAACTGATTTGCACGTGTTCTGAAAACAATGAGGGCGTAGCAAACTGCCATTATGCCAAAGGGGAGCACAAAGCCAAAGACAGCCCTAGTGATGTTTATTACCACCGAGGCCAGGGGTACAAAATCATTACCTTCACTGCTATCTCTCGACAAGTCACTGCCAGTGTAGGTTGGGTAGTCTTCCCATAACTCATTTACAGACACATTTACAGATACATTTATAGGATAATCTATGTAATCATCAATTCCATAATTGTACCCGCACTCTGTTTTGCCATCATAAGTGTTTGTCTCACGGTAGTAGAAGACAGGGCAGCAGAAAATGAAGGCCAGCATCCAAATGCCACTGCATATGAGTGATACAAATTTCACTGTTCGGTGGTTCTGACACCAGACAGGTTTCATCACCAGGAGGCACCGATCAATGCTGATGGCCACGAGTAGGAAGACACTAGCAAACATGGTGAAGATTATGACTGATGGAATGACTTTGCAGAGGAACCAGCCATATGGCCAGTGTTCATGAAGGGCCAGGTGAACAATGAAAAATGGCAAGGACAAACAGCACACGACATCAGCCACAGCAAGGTTTAGGAACCAGACAGTGTTCACAGACCTTTTCATTTTCAGACCAGCTATCCAGATCACCAACCCATTGCCTGGGATACCTATGATGAAAATGATGGTGAAGATAGCAATGCAGACAATTGATTCTGATGCATAATATACAGCAGCCTGTTCCTGTGAACTGCTATTGCCCAGAACTTGAGGCATTCTGCAGCTGTAAAACAGAAAGGAAATTAGTAGCAATTCACATCCTTGGTTCTTGTTAGTCACGCAAGCGAAGGGCAGGGCTTTCCTACGGCAAGCGGCGGGTGGTGAAAAAGGGCTCTAGGGAGCGCAGCGAACAGGGGCGGGCAAACGGGCGTGGCACGGCAAGCAGGCAGGGTCGCAGGTTTCCTCCTGCTGGTGGGGTTTTTAGTTTGTTGTGTTTTTGTTGGTTGGTTTTGTTTTGTTTTGTTT
>VYZP01020209.1:0-15357 GCA_013400635.1 Hypocryptadius cinnamomeus
GGACAGGGACAGGGAACAGGGACAGGGAACAAGGGACAGGGATGCTCCACTGCTGAGGCTGCCACAGCTCCTGTTTAATTGCTGCCTTATTTATTGAATTCTGGCGGCCACAGGAAGGTGTGGTGGAGCTGCCAGCCTGCTTTCCCTGGAACATCTGGCTGCTCTGGAACTGCCTGTGCTGGACAATCCCCCCTCCCCTTGCAGCTGCAGCAGGAGCAGCCCCACCTTCAGCACAGGTCACAGCTGGCTGCAGCCACCTTGTCCCCAGCAGCAGAGGCAGAAGGGCCAGGACACGAGGGGTCTGCAAGGAGCTGAGTCTGGAGAGGCAATTCCATGGACTGAGTCCTCAGAGCCAAGAAATGCCTCCAGCACACGTGTCCCTGCCTTCTGGACCAGAACAAACCTACAGCACCTGCCCCTCCACTCATTTCAGTTCTGCTTTTCATTTGTACATCAAATGCTCTGCAGCCACAAATCAAATTATGCTGATAAAATTAGCAAGATGATGCACCACCCACTCTGCTCTTCAAACACGCCACAGGCACTCCCTGCTCCCACCCCACCACGTGCCCAGTGCTGAGGGAAGGGTCTGGATGGCAGTGCCAGAGCCTTGGGACTGCTCTATGGCTCCCAAACCCCCGAGACCAGGCAGGAACCATCCCTCCTCCCTGCAAGGAATGAAACCAACACACCCAGCCTGGAAGGGGAGCTGTGAGCAAGCCCAAATCCCTGGAGGACTGTGGCTCTGCTAGGAACCAGATGCTTCTGATCCTATCACTTCAGGCTTAACCAAATAATTACAGGGGATGTTTCCTACTCACTGTGCTCAGATCTACTCCTTGTCATCTGCCAACAATTTCATTATTAAAGCAGAGATCAAAACAGTATTAATAAGACACGACCAGCGTGCCCCCTGCACAGCCAGGAGCAGATGGGCAATGTGTTTGCCATCTGCATTCTGCTTTTTGCACCGTTTGGCCAGCCAGGTGAAAGGCAGTATTGAGACCCATCAGAGTGTTCAGCAGGCCACACAACCCAGCACAGCTCAGGTGGAAGGTGTGTGCTCAAGATGCACTCCCTGATGCCATGAGAACTCTGCAAAGCAATTACAGAAGCAAAGGAACTACTAAGAGAAAAAAGTGACAGCTGTGGGGATTGATGCGGCTCCTGGTGAGGGTCTGGGCTGGCACTGGCAGGGAGTTCTTGCCCAGCAGCTGATTGGCAATGCCTACGAGAAGGGAGCTTGGTCCTGCTCTGAGCACCCCCTCAGCAGCCACGGGAGGAAGGAAGAACAACACAGGTTCCCCCCAGGGTTTGGGGACTGCTCATGCCTTCAGACTGCCAGGGGCTCTATGTGCCCTCACCCTGCCCAGGGGCTGCCCTGCCAGCCCCATCCCCTCCTCCTGCTGCTCCCTGCCCACCCGAGGGCACTGCCAGCATCCCCTGGGCACGGGCACATCCCTGGAGACGCAGGCTGGCACCACTGCAGGCAGAACCAGCCCTGCACCCACGAGCTCCTTCCTTAGAGTCTTCAGTTCTCTCACATCCGACTGAAATAAGTACTTGCAAACTTTTCCTGCCATCCTTGGCACTCCTGACATCTATTTATAATTTTGTTTTTTCTCCTTTCATTCTTGCTCTCTGCGTCTGACACAGGAGTTGTCAGAAAGGATGTAAGTGGGAGAAAGCACTTGACACAAGAATGAAACCATTCAAAGTAAAGCTTTTCTCCAGAACAGCAAAGTCTCCAGTCCAAGATTCTGCCTCCCTCTGGATTTGTTATTTAAGTCTTTCCAGGAAAGCAGATTCTAGTCACAAAGCATTTGCTTAGCTGCAAACCTGGGGTGTCCTGCAGCAGAGAAAGAGACAGAGGAAGTGAGAACAAAAGGGAAAATGTTTTTTAACAACGGTGCAGCTCCATCAGCTCCCTGCACACCCATCAGAAATCTTTCCCCTAATGCCACAGGCCTGGCCTGTGCTCCTGGACTGAAAGCCCCCGCTGTCCCTCGGGCCTGTGGCAATGTCTGTGTGTTCCACCTGGGCCTGATGCCCCTGCTGCTCCTCCCCTCCCTCCTACGTGGAACCACAGCACAGCTCACCTGAGGGCACAAGGCAGAGTTTAATAACATGAAGGCTGTTATTAAAATTTATGTCACAATGAACACTGTTCCCCCTGACCCTGCCAGAGACTCCTTCCCAGGCAGCCACAATCTCACCTGCTGTGCTGGGGGAGAACATCTGCTAGCACCTGAGCACTGCTGAGATGCCACATTTATACCCAAAGGTGCACCCAAACAGACAGGAACACTCCACTAAAGCCTGTGTGTGGATGTCTGTGCCTACCCCCCACCTCAGCCTCTGAGCAGCCTCGTCCAGCTCTCTGTGCCTTGCTCTTGGTGCTGTGTCACCTGCTCTGTCACCCTCACGTGCACTCTTTCAAAACCTGCCCAATTTCTCACATTTCCTCTCCTTCTCTGCCAGCAGAAGTAAAAGAGATCACCCAGATGTAATTTGAGCAAACAATAAACCCCTTTATCAATGGTGCTGCCCTGAAAGTCAGTAGATGGAAATCTGAATCTGATTTTCCACCTTCTACAGGATTTCTTTCCATAAGATCATTAAACTGCAGGCTCAAAGTTACAGCTTTAATCATGTCTTTTTGCAGAAAAGTCTAAGCTCCAAACAATCAAACTGTGATTCATAATCTGTCGTTTTCAGTCAATACATCATGTCTAGCAAACACTGATTTATATGTAAGATTAGGCTTTGTGGTTGTACTTTCCAAAGTTATTCAATAACAGCAATCATAACCAACAATTGATAGGTCATTTTCTAGTATACACAAATTAATCTTTGCTAATTTGACCTTAAATTACCAAAGTTTCATAATGCATTTTCCCATACAAAATTGCAGGTTGGTTTAGTTTCTTGGTCACATTACTCTTCCCCTGCATCTTGTACTTTGACTATTAAATTCTTTGCTCATCTCATTCTTTCAAACTTTACTTCCTTTGTGTATTTGGTAGAAATGCAGACTTGCCTCCTCCATTTTTATCTGTGTCTTTGAGCTCTGATTCTCCTGCAAAGTATCTTCCCATCTGTGAGATACTTTCAGCCCATCCTTCTGTGTGACATCTGCACATCCAAAGCTGACATCCTACTCACAGAACAGCTTCACACTGCCAGTCCAGAGCAGACAGGCAGCCCCTCTCCCAAAGGAACAATTCCCACCCTTTGCCTGTGCCTTGCCCTGGAGGTTTCTGTTCCCAGCTCCACCTCAGCTCTCTCAGCCTGAGGGCAACTGCCCAACCTTGCCCTTAGCCCAGACAAAGAGTGACTGCCCTGAAGCTCCTGCCCTGGTGGTTCCAGGTGTGGAACACAAACCGTGGCTTTTCTGTGGAACACAAACCATGGCTTTGCTGTGGTGGTTCCAGGTGTGGAACACAAACCATGGCTTTGCTGTGGTGTGGAACACAAAGCATGGCTTTGCTGTGGTGTGGAACACAAACCATGGCTTTGCTGTGGTGTGGAACACAAACCATGGCTTTGCCCTGGTGGTTCCAGGTGTGGAACACAAACCATGGCTTTGCCCTGGTGGTTCCAGGTGTGGAACACAAACCATGGCTTTGCCCTGGTGGTTCCAGGTGTGGAACACAAACCGTGGCTGTTTCCCCTGAGGACAGGCCGGTTCCAGCCCACAGGACCCTGAGCAGGCTCCTGACACACAGAGGAGGGGCAGGACCATGACATGACCAGGGCAGGGTGGGTTCACCCAGGGGCTCAGCTCACTGCCATCACAATTAAAATAAACCCTTGATGGGAAGGGCCACCTGTGGCTCCATGTGCAGAGCCAGCACCCTCACCAGGGGATTGTTATTCCAACACCTGTCTGCTGTACGTGGCTGTTTTATTAATAGAAAGGATCACACACAGCCTGAGGTAAATTAAAATTCCAGTTCTGCTATTCCGTGTCATTGAAGAATATGCCAGGCTGTTGTTTGATTTGGTTTCTAGCAAAGCAGGCTAACAAACTTCCTTCCAAGCCATTAATTCAGATATGCAATAAGCCTAACACCACTGCACTGGCTCATTAAAGCAATTTGAGGTAACCTGCACTCATTAGAGCAGCCACCATCCATCCCCTGTGACTGCAGCCTTGTTTTCAGACAGCATCAGAGATGACCTGCTGTGCCAAATGCCTCTTCTGCCTCACGAAAACTTCAGGGAAATAGCAAAATGGAAAACCTTGATTTGCTCAGGCTTTGAAATTCCTTCAAATGCAAGACTATTATAACATTTTGAGTATCTTTTTTCATCCAGAAAAGGATTATTTAACCAGACGAAGGGAAATGGTTCAGTAAAGACAGTACCACGATGATAGTCATGCAGGACACAAGCTTACAGATAAAACTGATACGCTCCCTGCTGTATCTGTTGGAAAGGACAATTTAACCATTCAGGAAAGCAAATACAGGAAGGACAAATTATGAGTGTGCCACAGTTGAAATAATAAGAACCAACCTGTGACCTTGGTACGCAGCCCAAGTGCACAAAGCAGCTGCACAGAGCTGCTGCCCACACTCAGGGAAAAACCATAAAATCCTCCTGTGCTTAATAAAGAAAGGACACTAGAAAGAAGGTACAAAGACAACTGAGGCAGCATTTAGCCTTTAAGCAGGGACATTTACAGGTGTACCAGTCATCAAGCTCAGGATAATTAAGCCTGGCCCTTGAACTACATCAACCCATTTAGTAGCTGGAGGTGAAGCACAAAATCCTTGAGTGAGACTAATTTGGAGTCCTCCAGCAGAGGAATTAAGTAGCTTAATACAAAGCACCTTCTATGGACTTAGCACACTTAAAGAAAGGCTTCTTCACCTAATGAAAGGGAGACAGGCACACAGCAGACTTCTGACCCTCTGCTACACAGTAAAACCAACTGCCTAACAACAGCAACAACAAAATCATCTCTGTGCATGTTTGCTGCTTCCCAAACAAAAACCTGTTTCTCCAAAGTCAGCTTCACAGCCAGCACTGAATAATGGAACCTGCGCTGCCAGCACTCACAGCAGGCTGCTGCCCTCCTGGAGCCCTGCTCTGAGTTCGCAGCACACGGAACAGTTTGTTAAACTGCAGTGATTTGTTTCTTTATTTTCATTTCAAGCCACTATCTCCCATATACCCAAGCCACCAGAGCTGGGAGAAGCACCTGGAATGTGCAAGAAGGGTTGTGGGACTAGAACCAGAGTTTTCCTACCCTCAGTGTCTCTCACTTGAGCTACAAAAACTCACTTTATCTGGAAGGGACAACATCCTCAGTCCTCCCTGTGGGCTGGCCCAGCTCAGGCTCATCTCTGCTCTCCTCCCTCCCCAGGGCAGATCCTTCCATGCATCCATGGAAAGGAACTGACTTTCACTGGGACTGCTCAGAGAGGGGTAAGGAGAATTTCATCCAGTAACTGTCTTTCTGAAAACACTTCTGAAGTTCTTCCTCAATTCTTTTTCAGAAGGCCTCCTGAGAAACCTGCTAAATAATTAACATCTCTTTCTTATTTTGCTACTGTAATGTGAATACCTAATCTATTCCTTAGTAACTCCTATATTACAAGAGAATAATGCTGCAGTGGGGCTCCACAGCGAATTTGCACACTTCCTTCCTCTGAGTCACCTGCACAGGCTCTGGGGTGGCTCACACCCCACCTCCCACCACCACACCCCAGGCAAGGCTTTCTGCAGCTCGGGAGTCTCTGTGAACATCAGGAGGAGCCGAGGTGGAGGTGACAGCAGCAAACTCCCAGCCAGAAAAACCCTCAGCCCCTTCTGAGAGCTTTCCACCCTCGAGCTCAGCAGACAGACCAGAGGGAGCAAAGGCCCCAAAGCACCACAAGCACAACACCCTCAAACTGACCCCTTCCAATGGAGCTGTGCTGTCTGGGACGCTATCAAGTGTTTGTTGTAGAACTGCACCAGACACAGGCTCTGAAACGATGCAGCCTGTGTCCTTCTCAAAATCCACCTTCCCTTCAATAAATGCTCTGTTATCAAAGTCAACAGATTTTCTTTTGATTCTTCTAAAAAACCAGTGTGCTCCTATTTGCTGCCAAATTTCAGTTCTAATTTTTAAAGATTTTCCTGCCTATGTCAGTCAGAATTGTGACCACATCTTGGTTTCATTTTCCTTCCACTTTCTCTCTGGCCAAAAAATCCACATAATTTAAGTTTGTTAACATTTCCAGTCTTCCTTCTGTATACAGAGAGATTTTAGGCATTAAAACATGGAAATTAATAAATCAAGAGAAGGACAGTGAAGACACACAATTACACAGTATTTTAGTTAACCTTCAGCCTTACTTCAGTGAAACAAATGAAGAAACTCCTCCAGTCTGCAGAAATTCAGAAAAGAGCAAGCAGAGTAAGAGCTGGGGGTATTTTAGTGCTCCAGGCTTGGAATTTGACCAATGAGTTACCTCTAGGAGTGTCCAAGGAGCCCCAAAGCCCAGATTTACCCACACTCTGAGGGGATGGATGGGTCTGCTCTGCCCTGGCTTCTCCAGGAGCCCTACTGCAGGAGCCAGCCTGATGGAGGGAATGTGCATTTTCCATCACTGCTTTCTTTCTCTCTCTTACCTGTCCTATTTTGTCTTCAAGAAAGAGGGACAGACCTGTAATGCAGCTCTCAAACACTTTAGCTGCCCCTGGATGTTCCTTCTCCCTCCCCACACCACTGAACACGGAGCTGAGACCCAATGTGGATGATGCTCCTTCCATGGAACACTGGAACTCCTCTTCCCACCTTCCTCTCTCCATCTTCAGCTCCTCATCTCAACACCATCAGCACTTGCCTGAGCATTCACAGAGCATCAGCACAATAAAGTACACAGCTGAAATTCATGGAGAAGGACTGACAGCAGGCAGGATGTCTTCAAAAAGATAGGTTACAATCAAGCCAATCAGTCTCCAAACTACTCTAGAGAGAAGCATTCCATTTCTGACATCAGGAGGAATTTTCCCCACCTACACTGTCATCCCTGAGGGTGAAGGAGACTCTTGGAAAAATGGAACAGAGTGTTCAAAACACCAGCAGATCACATGCAGTACAACCATGCCTTCAAATTCATCAGAAGGTCAGCAAGCCAGCACACTGAGAGCTAGGATCTATTTAAATGTTGTCACTGTGAAGTGGATATATCTTCATTTTGTCCAAAAGGCACTTCAAACACGGCAGCCTTACACATCTAGCTGTGGAATGAGCTCCAGTCTCACTCCTCAGTGAGAATGAAGGAATTAGCACTGCTCTGAATCACTCATCACAGACACAGTCCCACTGGACTCCTGAGAGGCTGATTACAGTGTCACACTCATTAGGTCAGAAGGAAACACATTTTATTGCAATCTAGGATTCTCTGCAACTAAGAAGCACTCAAAGAAACAGAACAAAACAATTTATATGTTTAAAAAGTGAAATAAAGGCCTGTAATCTTCAGGGCTCTAATGATCTCTATCAAATTACTGTCTCACAGCAATAGGGGTGCTGCTAAAGGATTTGCAGCAGCAGCACCTCGATGCTCCAGCACACCCCAATGGGGGCAGAGAAAGGGCTGAGGGGTCCCAGGCAGGAGGGGTGCTAGCAAGGACATAAGGGAATAACTGGGAGTCAGGAAGAGATGCTGACAGAGCCTTGTGGGCACAAGGCAAAGGAAAACAGCTCCAGGGAGGACAGAGCAGAACGCCTGTCCCAGCAGCCACACCACCCTGGTCTGGGGGTTCAACCCCTGGCTCAGGAGGAGGAGAAGAAAAGGCACCACACCTCCTACCTTGAGCTATGGCCTTCCACCTTGTCCCCACTCCATCACTGCTGGGCTGGCTGCATCCATGGCACAACAAGCACTGTCCAACCTGCCACCCCAACCACGCGTCCACCTCACTCCAGCAAACACCAACTCAGGGTGCATTCAAGCAGCAACTGGAAAAACCTGGAGCAGGAATGCCCAGGAAGGTGAACGTGCTCCAGTTCTCATGCCTGCGTGTCCTGAAGCGTGTGGGCAGCAGCAGGAGGTGCCCAGGGGGCAGGGCTGCACCCCACTCTGCTGCCTGGGCAGATGGAGAGGAGCCTCAGCAGGCTGTGATGGAGAGCTGCCCGGGCTGCCTCAGCTCCCTGGGTGAGCACAAGGGTACAAACATCCTCCTGGCAATTAGCATTTACGTGGTATTTGTGCCTTCTTGGCTTGGGGTTTTTTTCAGGCTGCTCTAGGCAACATATTTGTACTTCAGTGGACACAGCTTTCCTAATAACCATTACTGTTCCTGGTAATTTTTAATGAGTTGATGCAAGGCAATTTCACTTCCTTCCCCCTTCAGAAAGAATTTATTAAAAAGATCTGTGTAGGAAAAATAGACTCATAATCAGAGAAGCCACATGCCATGATCAGAATTAAAGGAGCCATCTGTTTCTTTACAGTCATGCACATCTCAAACAAAAAGTACACACATGACATATGTCATTACTTCCACTTTCCTGGGAGAAAATATTTGCCATGATTGCCTCCCACAGGAGCGCAGGAAGCTCCACCACCAGCCTGCAGTGCTGGAGGAACCCCTCCCACTGAAGCCCTCCAAGCAGTGGATTCAGGCTTTATCTCTGCCTCAGCCAACCCAGCAGAGCTTTTCATGCCTCTGTGAATCCTCTGCAAACTTATTCTCCACAAGATCTGCACCCAGGGCTTGGCTTGCTGCTCCCCACCACCAAGAGGAGCTGCCCTGCTGAGCTCCACACATTCTTGTGTCTTACCATGTAAAAGTCAATTTAGGAAATCACACTGTTCACTGGATGATATATTTGCATGTCAATATATTGTAATATGCAATTCTTCCCCCCCTTTCATGTAATTTCAAAATGCAGTGATAAAAGCAGTGATGGAAAAGCACCAGAGCCACCCAGACACAGTCCCCAGCAGCAGCTGCCACGCAGCCACAGACAGTGGTGTGAGCATTGCCCTCAGGAGGCAGCAGCAGCAGCAGCTCCGTGCTCTCTGTCCTCTGCTCCTCACCCCACACTCGTGGCCAGCTGAGCCATGAGCTGCAGGTGACACTCAGGTGACACACCTGCCCACCAGCACAGGCCCCTGCTCGTGCCACCTCAGCAGAGCTGCAGGCGCAGATAGCTGCTCATGGAGCACCCAGAGCATCACCTGTGCTCACACCCCCCAGAGTGCTCTGCTGAGCACAGGACACCAGGACAGCGTGGGCAGCACAGCTCCTGCTGTCCCCAGCTCCCTGCACACTTCTGGGGGCATCCCTCAGCCCAAAAAGGAAATGTCTGGCTCCAGTACGTGTCTGCACTGCCCCCAGAAGCTCCTCCACTCTGGTGTGTTCAGATAGCACGTAGTCAGAAGGCAAGCAGGATGTGTAGGACAATTGAAATAACCAGGAGTTCTTTATCCAAGCAGTATCCAAAGCCCTGAGCTCTTGTAGGTGCAGAATCCAGCTGCTCACCCCAGAGGAGCAGTCAGGGCAGACCTGCCCTGCCAGGGCTGCTCTGAGCACGGGCACTGCCCTGGCACGGGGCTGCTCAGGGAGCCATCAGGAGATGTCACCCTGGCCCTGGGACACGGCTGGCAGTGTCCTGCTCTCCCTGCCCAGCCCTGCCATACACACCAGCCCTAACCCCCAGGGAACAGACCAGTGACAAATGTTCTGGAAAAAGCCTTTTCTGAAATGTGGTAAAATCTTCCACCTAAAACGTCTCCTCCTCTTCTCCCTGCCTTGCCTCAGCTCAAACACTGAGGAGTTCAAGGCTACCTACTGTGCCCTGAGACACCGTGAAGGGATTTCTTCAGAAAAATCAAAGAGTGGCTTAATTTAAGTTTGTCTGACCTGGGTTGTTACCCTTGCTTTCAGTTATGGAAAACCTTTAAATAGGAACAGCAAAAAAAAAAAAAAAAAGAAAAGTAAAAGTTGTCTCTGGTTCTTCAGCTTTTCTCTCTGCAGGCCCAAATGTTTTTGCTGTAAGGTGCTCATCAGAGGCCAGGAGAAAAGCTCTGAAGTTCAAACAGTGGCAGCTCTGCAGGGGGATGTTTCCCTCACCCATCTGCTCTCCCTGCAGATCACCATTCCTGGGCACAGACACGTATTTCACTGCTGGCAGGGCTCTGTGACCCTGAGATGTTCTGTGAATTCCCCGTGTCAGCTCAGTGGAGAGCACTGCCCTACCCATGTCTGCCCATATTCTGCTTCTGTGACATCTTGCATCATTATGCAGGATTGCCCACCCATGGCAATCACTCCTCTGCTTTGATCATCTATGGAATGCACAATGATGAAAGATGTTACCATGAGAA
The DNA here is from genome assembly GCA_013400635.1 of Hypocryptadius cinnamomeus. Lineage (NCBI taxonomy): Eukaryota > Metazoa > Chordata > Aves > Passeriformes > Zosteropidae > Hypocryptadius > Hypocryptadius cinnamomeus. The sequence continues at coordinate 10,338 of VYZP01020209.1, forward strand.
AAACAAAACAAAGCACTTTATATCCTTCATTCAAACACTGTATTAACCCTGCACATTTTTAAAGTACATTTTTAAGTCCTGCAAACAGACACACACACATATAGTGCATCTATTTTTTATCTAGCCTTCTAAACAGAAACTCATAACCAAAGATTTGCACTGGGGCTATGATCAATACCAGATTTGTGTTTCAGAGGCACAAAGTCAGGACAGATTCACAATTCCCACCCTCTTCCATTCCACAACCACACCCCTAAACAGCTATGTACACCGACACCTCATTTAAAAAGTAACTGAGCTAAGCCTCTGCTGAAGAAGAGGGCAAGGTGTAATCAAGATCTACTGGCATTTCAGCTGCCCTTCTGCACTTCCAGATCATTCTGCCTTCTAACAATTACTCTCTACTCAGGGTATGTAGACAAATACATCCATCCTGAAAATGCCTCAGGAGCCGGCTGTGGGTGACAGCTGCGTGTCCTGCACTGTCACCTCCCCAGTGCCACCCGGGCAGCACGGCCTGGCTCCTCCTGGGGCACGCAGGAACTTCTCACAGCACCAGCCACGCTCAGGCTCGTCCTGGTGGCTGATGCTGCTCCACTCGGATCGTCTCCCTGACCGAGCAGTTTCACCAGCCAGCAGCTCCAGCTAATAAATGCCATATATCAGTTCTTTTTATTTAACTTCTTCTAGCAATAGTGGAGGCTATTTTGAGGCTTGGAAGGAAGGAAGCAATCATCCAGAGAAGTGTCAGTAAACTGAGCTCAGCCAGGGAGACCAGCAGTATTTCAGAAAAGCTCTTTCTGGATCCTTCCACGGTTTCTTGCCTAACAAAGCCTGGCTAGAGGAGGCACACAGGCCTGGAAGTCACTGTCACTCGCTGCTTACACAAGGCTGGAAATTCTCCTTTCACGCCCTCTTCACAGGGGGAAGAAATCATCCAACAAGCCCAGTTTTCCATCATAAACCTGGAGCACCTAGAGCACAAAAGCCAAGCAGGCTGGAGCTGCTGAGTGAGCCAGGCTGACGAGGGACAAGGGGCTGGCAGGGGATAACACAGATTGTTCCCTGCTGCCTCCCCTGAGGACATAACAAAGCCCAGAGCTGCAGCCCAGGGAAATGTACACAACTGGAGCTGAACACCCAGAGGGAAGGGCAGGAGATGCCTGGCAGGGAGAGGCACTGCCCTGCTGGGTGCTGCAGCCCTCGGCTCCGTTTCAGCTTGAGGAATACTTCAGCATGGGCATCTGCTTATCTTAAAGATGTCAAACCACCAGCCAATTTTACAAAACAAAAAGCATTCTGAATGGAGAGCACTTCAGGCTACCCAACATGCTGCAAGGTTGCTTTTGGCTGATTAAAAAATGTTTATAAATGTTTCTCTCTTTGCATGTCTAATTTGGTTTCAGGTGTTAAAGCAGTATTTCCAAAAAAAAAAAAAAAAAAAAAAAAAAGAGGCAGCTAGAAGATGCAAAGATGCACAACAAGTTTTGGCAAAATAAAAACTTTTATGCAAAATTGACCTGATTCTGGAAGAAGCAAAATGTGAACACAGCATGGCATAATTGCATGAATTTGTTATTACAGCCATTCTAGCGACATCTGCTTCTTTCCTTGCCTCGCTGATTTGCACATTACGAAAAGCAGACGGCAGTGGATGCTGGTCACTCAGGAAGGTCACCCCCTGGCTGTGATACATGCTTCCACCTTAATTATTTTAGGCTTAATTCTGACATAACAGGAATTTATTGCTATACAGAGAATAACCACATTCCAAAAAGTATCAGCAACAAAGTTGAATCACTTCTAAAATGGGACTGAAAGAATAAATTGAAAACAAATATTAGAAGAAGGGTTAATTTTCTGTCCTAACACTCCCAAGTTTTCCCCTGGGAGTTCTTTTTCACTGTGATTTACCACTTTGATTTTGCTTTTTTTTTCCTCAGCTCATTTTCATGTATCACTGTATCACATTCAAGAACAAGGTCTGATTGCCCTGCCCCTGCTGGAGGGGTGTTTCAGGGTGTCCTGCTCAGAAATCCAAGCACTACACAGAGAATACAGAAATCACCAGAGTATCATTAGAAGGGTTATTACTACCTTCTCACGAATTTGCTCTTTTACTCATCATTAGACTGATCCTGCAGTTAGGCAGGCAGTAGTCAAACCTAATCAATAAGTCTGCACAAAAGCAACTGAACTGGGCCAAATGCAACAAGAAAGGGTAAAAACAAATTGCATTAAATAGGTGCTATCATAATTACAGAGTGAAAGATACCATGGCAAAATTCTCCTCTCTGACCTATGCTGTGCTGAAGGCACAGTGTGTACCTGTACTGTAATTTCTGAAGTGGGGATATAAATGGCACTGCCAGTGACTTTCATGGATCTCCCCTGTGCAAATAAAACCCAGAAAACCAAAATGGCAATGACAGAGCTGTAAAGGAAGAGAAAATTTCACTGCAGCTTGAAGAGCAATGCAGTGGTAAGACATAAATAAAATAATGAATGAAGCTGCATGGCACACGGCTGAGATAAAAACCAGAACTGCCAAAGAGATCATCACTGTCTGGGATCTGAGATGTGCTTCAGGAGGGGCTCCTCAGTCCAGCAGGGCTCTCTGTGGGGTTGGGCAGCCCAGCCCTGCTCCTGCACATGGTTCTCACTCTGAGATCCCAACAGTGTTCCTGCCCCAAAACCTGAACCCAACAATGCTCCTGCTCCAAACCCAACAAAGCTCCTGCCCCAAAACCCAACAAAGCTCCTGCCCCAAACCCAACAAAACTCCTGCCCCAAACCCAAACCCAACAATGTTCCTGCACCAAACCCAACAAAGCTCCTGCCCCAAAACCCAAACCCAACAAAGCTCCTGCCCCAAACCCAACAAAACTCCTGCCCCAAACCCAAACCCAACAAAGCTCCTGCCCCAAAACCCAAACCCAACAATGCTCCTGCCCCAAACCCAACAAAGCTCCTGCCCCAAACCCAACAAAGCTCCTGCCCCAAACCCAACAAAGCTCCTGCCCCAAAACCCAACAAAGCTCCTGCCCCAACAACCCAACAAAGCTCCTGCCCCAAACCCAACAAAGCTCCTGCCCCAAAACCCCTGGGATGCCTCAGCCCTGCACAGCCCGCCCCAGACCTGCCCCCTCCTGCATGCACCATTGGGAAGAAGAAAATTATTCCTCTTCCACTGAAACAAAACACTATTAATCGATTCTGAATAGACACAATATGGAAATTGCAATTACAGCAACTCCAGCTGCTGAGACAGAATGTGAACAGCAGCCATGGACTCTGAACTGCACTTGAACAGCACTTTCCAGAATTCCCCAAGAAGACTGACAAACATAGACAGTCCTGCTGTGAGACTGAAGTGTGTTTTCCTAAAAATATCTTCTTGTTTTCATTTCTTATTGCCTTTTCTAGACTTTTTTTTCACACTCCATGCATTAATTGGAATAATACAAAGTATAAACATGGTATGTGCCTGCCACAGCAATTACAGTGCTGAGACCCACAATAAATCTTGAATGCAAATGCATTTATTGCAATATCTGAAAGTATCATAAGATATGCAGTAAGTTATAAATGTCATATGGGACAGTCATAAAACCACAGAATGGTTTGGGTTGGAAGGGACCTTTAAAAACCATCTAGACTAGCCCTCAAAAGCACTAAAGCTGTTTCAGTCTTGAAATCTGATAAGAGGAAGGTGGAAGAGAAGAATGTCCTTTTCAATAAGAATTAAAAGGGATTACATTGCTTGGAATGATTTTTCCACTTACATTGAAACATCAATCACAGCTCCCACTCCCAAACCCTCTCATCACTGTTGATGCACTGTTTACCAAACAGCCAAAAGCAGAAGGTTCCTTTTCTTTTCCAAGTGCATGACTCCTGCTGTTCTGCTGGGAGTCCCCCCCTCCCCCAAAGATGGCCATGAAAAAGAACAATCTATTTTATCATTAGATACAAACCCAAGTCTCACACATTTACTGGTTTATTTTAAGAGCCATTAGGTAAAACTTACAGAACAGGAAAGAAGCCCCAGTTAAAATTCCATCAAAGTGAACTCACACCTCAGTCAGTTAATTAAATAATCCTTGCCAACCTGAGGGCTCTCAATCCTGTCATAACAGTCCATAAGCACTTATGGTGATAAAATATTAGTTCTGAACTGCTCTCATTAATATTAAGCTGAACCAAACCACAAAGTTCAAACTTTGCTTAAGTGGCATTAAAAAAAAGTGTGGACATCTTTAAACTGCACAGGCATTGATCTTTGTGTTCAACACTTCTTTTATTGAAGGACATCTAAAAGTACAAGGCACAGAAGCCTTTCCAGTGAGAAATGCAGGTCATTACTACAGAACCCAGCGAAAACCTGTCTGGTTTCCACATGCTTCACTGAGAAAGTGCCAGAGGTAATGAAGACCCGTTGCACAACCCCAACTGCCACTGCAAGAGAGCCAGCTTGGAAAGGGATCTATTTTTAGAGGGATGCTAAAGGTCAGCTAGCTGAGGCCTTTAGTCATGCAATGTCATCCCCACGCTAAGCCTGGAGATGCTTTTGAACAAGGCATTTGCTATACAGTAAATGGCAGATTTTTTTCCAAGACATTACTGATTTGCAAGTTCACCTTCAGCAAACAGTGCCAAAAGTGCTCTCAGGAAAAAGAAATGGCACAATTACAACTTGAGCAGGAGATGGGAAATGTCTGTAAAAATATAATGAGAGCTTCTGGAATGCTGCTATGATCCTGCTCCTGAGAACAGCAAGAATCAGAGGATCATATTTTTAGGAAAATATGCAACATTTCAAGTTTCTGAAGAGCCACTGAGATGTCATGTGGTCTACAGGAGGCCACAGAACCCGAGCAAAAAAACACCTTGTGTGTGCAGACCATGCTAAAGCCTGAGTGCACACATGCACCTCCAAATCACCCTCCTGGACGGTGGGGTACCCTAAAATGCCACAGGGGCCAGGACTGCACACATGCACCTCCAAATCACCCTCCTG
>VYZP01020211.1:4039-18904 GCA_013400635.1 Hypocryptadius cinnamomeus
CCCCCCCCCCCCCCCCCCCAGCCCCCTCCCCAAGCCCATGTGTCCTGCCAGCCACAGAGAAAGAAATCCTCCGCTTTCCTCTTCACTTCACAACCCGCCTCCCCTCCATCTGCACAATATCCTAAAGCTCCCAACAGACCAGGGTGAAGTTCACTTTCCTATACTGGAATTACGGAGTAATTATCTGGCTAAAAAATAGTATTCACTCCTCTTCTTCTCTTTTCTTTATCCAGCTTCCTGCTGTCTCCGGGCTTCAGCCTGCAACCACCAGTGGCCCCAGGAGTATCCGATAGATTTTGCCAAATTTGTGGCGTGGGCGCACCTCTTTTTGAAAACTCCTAGCACCACCGGGGCGAGGTGTCTATCCCAGGGAGAGACCCCAAAAATTGTGATAAACAGCTACTCACTTTTCATAGTTTAGGAGGGTTTATTAAACCTTATCAAAAATACAACAGAAGATTGAATAGAGAAAAAAGGTTATGGTGCCAGGAGCAAAAGATTCTGCCCACCATGTGCTCTCTTCCCCACACACTGGAGTTTTCCCCTTTTTAACCTTTTAACCCCTCCCAAAGTTCTGTCCATCAACCCCTTCTTCGCTGTCCAGTGGTAGAAATTTCTTCCTCAAATCCTGATTGGAGGTCAGATATCATCATAGTGACAAGCCAGCCGTCCCAGATGTCCCAACACCAGCTGTTCCTTGATAACAATGCGAGGGGTAAAACATAACTATAAATCTATAAAACTTTTATTAACCTATAGACATGACATTTGTCTATTAATTGTGAGAGTCAACCATCGCATTAGTCATCTATCACACTGCCACATTCCCTTTCCTTTTTCTCTGTGTGCTTCTGTCCCACACCTGTTCTATCTCCTTTTTTCATCCTCTGTCTCTGTTCTGCAGCTTACAGCTGTTTTTCCCTTCTCCATCGAGTTGTTCTGAGTTGAATCTGCCTCTTTTCACAATTTATCTGGCCTGTTCTTTGGAATCTTTTTCCTCTCTGTACCTCTGTCTACTGCAGTGTGTTCCTGCATTCCTATCTCTTTCCCTCCTTCCTTTTGTTTCTCTTTCTATCCTTTTGTTTTGCTAACTGTTGCTGTTTGTTTCAATCCTGGATCTCACTTTGTGTTATAAATGAGTAATATGATGGTTAGCTCTCACAATTAAGAGATGAATATTATGTGTATGTAAAGAGAAGTTTTACAGATGTATAGTTACGTTATTTTTATACGTTTTCCCTGTAGTCCTCTTTCCCTTCCCCCTTTTATTGTAGTCACTGGTCGGGGCATTTAGCGGGGGGCAGGCTTGTCACTAGGATGTGTGGCATGGCAACACCTGACCCCTAATCAAGTTGTAAGAAAGGCATCTCCACCAATGGATGGCAGAGAAGGAACTGACTGAAAAGACTTTGGAAGGAGCCAAGAGTATAAAAAGCTGAGCATACATTTTCTAGACAAGCACGTGGCTGCTGGTCATGGAGACTTCCAGTGTTGTAATTTTTTCTTATTCAGTCCTTTGTTGTATTTTTGTTAAGGTTTAATAAACCTTTGAAATTTTAAAAGTGAGCATAATTTCTCACACCTTCCCTTTCCACTTTCCTGTTCATTTATTAGTCTGATCCTTTTGCTGTTTCCCAGCCCTGATATTTATTACTTCACCCATCTGGCCCTGTTTTTTCTTGTTCTTCATATCTGTTATTCTCTGTTCCTCTCACTGTCTCTATCCCAGCGTCCTTCTCCCTTTCACAGTATCACACTTTCTCACTCCTTGGTTTTTATATTGGTCTGTTCTTCCTCCTGGTTTTTCTTGTTGCTCTAGCCTGCTGCCTGTTCCTGTCTTCTGTTTTTTTTTTTTCCCCATTGCTCGCTTCAGTCCTGTCATTCTTCTGCTCTGTCTCAATGTTTATAAACTCTAATTTAGTAGCAATTGGTTTAACTTGTTAACTCTGCAACTTAAAAAAAAAGACAGCTTTTCCACTCATAACAGCCTATAAACATTGCTGTTATCTCTGTGCAAAGAATTTATTGATTATCTCATCTCTTTCTTGAGCTAGTTAAAAAGTATCTTACATTGCATAGTTTCTATTTTAACATTATGTTATAACCTCAAACTATATTTAACACACTACTTAAGAAAATTAATACAACACACCTTTCTAACATAACACATATAATATTCATTTTAATATTTGCAAAAAGCCAACCATAAAATATGCATTTTTCACAACCTGTTGCATATTCATATACCCTCATGCTTATCCATAAACTAGTTTACCTTTTCCAGGAACTATTTTACATGGTCCCTCCTTGGGTCTGCCTTTTTAGAATATGTGTGTTTCTTGGCTGTGGTTTTGGCTCCTCCTTATCACTTCCCATTTGGGCCTTTGTCCATACTTTCTTCAGACGGCAGGTGCTGATAGTTGGCATATCAGTAGAAGGTCCTTATTACATGTTCACTGGATGTTATCCCGACCAAACAGACAGTTTACTCATAACTATCAGCTACCACTACTACTGTGTCTTAAGTTTTTGTTAAATAGCAGAAATAAAAGCAAAGATATTTTAACATTATGCATATAACATTCATCCCAGTATTTGTGAAAAGCCAACAACATAACATGTATTTATAACAAAAGCTTGGATCAGGAATTCTCACTGTGCCGTGAGCTCTGCTCCCCTGCCCAGGGGCTGCTCCTGCGACTTTGGGTACACTTTTCTCCCCAGCTTTCTGCCCGTGACCGGCTGCTTTTGGAAGCTTGTCAGGAGCAAAGGTCTCTGTTCATTTGCCCAGCTGTGACTGGACAACTCTAGCAGTTTATTGCAGAGATTTAAGTCAGTCCGTTGTTCCAACGCTCCATGGTTTAAAATCACTTCTGGTGTTCAAGCCAATGTTATAAATAAAGTGGACTTTCGTAGGCAGGGTTATAAATTGTTAATGATGTAATTTTATTCTGAATTGTTAATCTATGTAATAGATTGTGATACCTAATTTATGTAATGTCATAGAGTTAAATGTGCTGTAGTATAAATGTGTGCCCACTAGAGGGGGTGTTGAGATCTGAGTGGGGGAATTTTCTAGAAAGCTACCTCATGAAATGATGACATTAATATGAACTATGATTGGAAGACTAGTCAGCCAATGAAGCCTCAGAATTCTAGAATGATTGGCCAGGAATGCACCATTTTATGGACCAACCGGCAACCAGGAAAAGGACCAATCAACAAGTGGATTGAAAGCACAGCACCTGGTGTCTTTCTGGAAAACCCACCTGTGTCCAAGGAAACTCCCTGTGATGTACACAGTTTATTAGTTTGTATCTCTGACTTGCCGCGTGTAGGCCCCAGGCATACCCTGAGGTCTCATCTTCAGTTGTCTTGATTTTTAATAAACAAGCCTGAGCCTTTTAAAAGGTCCTGGCCTCATTTTGCTTGTTTATATCAGTCAACATTGTAACACAGTGCAGAAATAGGTTTTCCGTATGGCTGGCATGGACTTCTATCTGATAAAACCCTCTCTCTTTGCTCCTGAGCTGAGCACTTGCTCTGTTTGCAGCCTCTTCTACAGTAAGAAGAGGTATTGCAATGGTAATAGCAGGAGTGGATGGTGTGAACACACTTGTGACTTCTAGCCCGGGAGGGTGGGTTGTTTTTCAGGGTTGGTCAGTTTGTTTTGCACCAGTCAGCCCTGCTAGAACTTAAGATTCAGTGGCAAAAATAGAAGAGAAAACCTTCATGTTTGTATTTACCATCATTACTACACACTGAACGATTAAGTACAGCATCACAGATGTTGGGGGTGATGTCACAAACAGACGTGACACCTGCTCTCTTGCGTTCCAGTGTTGCCAGGAGCCAGGCCTGGCCCCTCACACCGAGTCCCAGAGTGCAGCTTCCCTGCAGCTGGGACGCTCTTCTCGCACTCCCGCAGGGCTCCCACAGGCTCTATGTCATCGCTGGGGCAGTCCGAGGCAGCGGAGCAGACTCTGCTCGTGGGGAACTTGGAGAGAAGGGTCAGGGAGGAGATCCTCTACGAGCTCTTCCTGCAGGTAGCAGATGGGTACCCTTATATACCAAAATGCTGTTCTAATGCTCGAGAAAAAAAATTCTACCAATGGGATGTTCAGTTAGGAAAGCTGGACAACATGTTCTCCAGAGGTCCCTTCAAACCCCGACCATTCAGTGACAGCGTAGAAATACAAAGTAGTGGGACCTGTTTGAAGCCCGAGCTTAATTCCTGCCTGTTTTCAAGATGAAACAGTAGTCTGCTGTATAACTGTAAACTATAAATGTGAGCTTAAAAAGTTTGTCTTCTTAGAGGACATGGGTAATACAAGACAAAATGTAAAAGTGATAAAGATGGTCTTAGAACACAGTTTTGCATTATTCTTCTGCATAATCTGCAGCAGCCATCCAACTGCCAGCTTTTATCTGGGTCTTTAGGTCATCCCAGTAACTTGTCATTTTCCCTTGTTTTATCTTGTTTTCATTCCCTTTTGCTGCAACAGCCTATGCTTCTCATTATAGTCTTGCCCTGTCATTGAAAATATCCAGTTCAATATTCCTGCTATGGCATAGTCCTGAACATGCATCCCTGACCTCTAGCTCTTCCCCTCCATCAAATGATGAGCAAGTATCTACTGCTACTTCTAAACTATTAATATTTTTATTTATGAACTGGAAGGTAACTTTTGCTATGGAGTCAGTAAATTATTCTTCCCCTTTGGGAAACGAATTATTATGGTATGGTATTCTAAAAATAATAAAAATTCTGGTTATGAAAGATTAAATATGAATTGATGCTTGGTTCCTTTTTACATTTCTGGAGCTGATTTTTGTTTGTAGAAGGCTCAGAATTTGAGCTTTGGGAATGCTGAGAGACATTTTCAAAGTAAGAAACTTATTGTTTCTGACTATGGCTGAAGAGAAATAATTAAATATTCAAAACACAATGAGGTGTCAGTTTCTGCAAAATAATAGAAATTTCTTTCAGGCTGGACCATTATCCAAAGTGATGATTTGTGAGGACAAAGAAGGAAAACCTAAGTCTTTTGGATATGTCTGCTTTAAACACAAAGTATCAGTGCCTTACGCAAAAGCTCTGCTGGATGGAATCCATTTGTATGGAAGACCAATTACTGTGCAGTATTGGAAGGGTATGTTTTGTAGTCCCAATGGTAAAGTTTAAGTGTAAATGTTTAAACTTTTTTAACAACAGTTTTGAATCCTAAAGTGTTTTACAAAGATAACAATTTGTAGTTGGAAAATTAATTTTTTTGTTAAGAAACAAAGACTTCCTGTGGCTTTTGCATAGGGGAGGATTCAGTCTTTGTATTTTTTTGCTTGCTAAGAGAATACAATAGATTGGTTCAGAACATCATAACTTGCAAGCTGTGTCAGACACTGCTGTATGGAAAACAGCAATCCAGGTTTTCATGCCAGATTACATTTAGGAATTGGGGTGTAACTTTACTTTGCAGTCTGACAGAAAAAATTGATTCAATATGGCCAGACACTATTGAGCTCTTGGATAATTTTTAGACTAAAGCCACAGAGTTATCAGTGCTTTTGTTTTAAAGGGAAGAGATTGTAGTTCAAAGAATAGATTATATTCTTATTTTTATGTATATAAAACATGTATATAAACTATGTTTAAAATATATAAACTATGTATATAAACTATGTACATATATGTATATATTATATATGTATATAAACCTTTGAGCAAGCCAACAATCAGGCATCGTTTGCAACCCAGACTCATTAATTAGACTCATTAATTAATGAGTCTGGGTTGCAAACGATGCCTGATTGTTGCCTCATGAGTCCAATTAAGGACTCGTTCCTTCTGTGCCACTGCTTCCTTCGAAGGCTCTACGGAGCAGTTGCTGGGTTTAAGCAGAATATCTGTGGTTCTTAAAATCAAAAGCCTCTCCTGTGTCTGTAACTGGGTGACGATATTGTTCTTGATTACTTCAACAACCCTGATTTGTGTTTCTCTAAGTGAATAAATGAGAAATGAACATTTTCAAGCTGTAAGATGCTATTGATTATCTGCCATAAAATGCCACCATACCTTTGTATACTACCTTAGATCTACTAGCAGACTACAGATGACACAAAACACTTTCTGTAGTTTTTAACTGGTTAATTGAATTGTCATAACTGAATAGTCATTATGCTCTTGTCTTATTTTCAGGGAGTTCTCCCTCACCAGAACTAGACAGTTGTACAGATGGTTTTGAACACCATATTGACTTAGAGTCTCCTGCAGACAGGTAACAAAGAACACCTGTGGATGAACCTTATGATCATAATTTAAAAAAAAATTGTATAAAGAAAGTGAGTTGATGTGGTAGAGCAATTTTGAGGTGTTTAATCAAAACAGCATCTTGTCATTGCGTCCTTACTGAGGGCTTGCAACAGGCTGCAGTTAATTTTAATGTTTTGTTGTTAAGCTTAGTTAGATTAGTTAGATTAATCTGTTAGAATCTACCAGATTAGTTAGATTCAATTTTCCATACTTTATTTGTTTCTGCAATATTCAAGACCATGAGAACATACTGAACCCTGGGTTTTGTAATAACAATGTTTTCAGTTGTTGAGGAACAAAATCTGACAAGTCTTTTTTTAACCCCAGCAAGTTTACACCTGCATTTTTTGTGTCTATCAGCAAAAGCAGCTGTCATATACATATGAATGCACAGCTATAAACCTGTTATAATGGAAGTCTGAACACCCCAGATTCAGTATTTAAGTTGAACTCCTATGGTGAAATCTAGTACCCTTTTGTGCATGCACATAAGAGGATTGCTCATTAATAAAGGCTTTGGGTATATTTCATTTGTTTTATCTTTATTTTCCATGTAAGTCCTGTTGCTAGTATCTCAATTGTCCTCTTGGATATTCCCATTACAGCCCAAAAGCTAAGTCTCAGTACTTTGATCAGCAGTATGTGGTGGACATTCAGCCTTTGTACATTGGTTTGTTTTTTCTTTAGGCATCAAGAGCTTTCTAGAAATTCTCCATTTCCTGTTACTCCTTTGCCAGAGAACAACAGTTTACTTTGTGATCACCCTGGCTTTCAAGAGGTGGTGAGTTAGTGTTAGAAGTTAAAAAATTTGGGAGCATTTTTATGAAGCTGAATGCATTTTGCATTTCTGCAAAAACCAGTGCTTGTTTTAAGTCTCAAAATGTGCTATAAACACAGTATTAGGACACTTCAGGATCCTCTAATAACAGGAATCTACCAAACCAAACTATTTTCTTCCTGCAAGAATATCTTAAAGGTATATAGCTTAAGAAAGCTAAAAACGGTGAAGTCTATGAAGCTCTCTCCTGCACTGTGTTCCAAATGGTGGGACAAGTTGATCTCATTGGACTACGACCATGCAAGCAACAGCTCCTTTGCATATAGCTAATAGGGAAACCTTAGTTCTTCTTCTCAATTCAGAAATGCCCAGCAGAAGTTTAAAATGTGCTAAAACCTAATCTAAAACTCAATGAACCACCAATGCCCAAGTTTGGGAAACAACAGTTTGAAGGTTTCTGGCCTAAACCTTCACATGCCTGTGTAGGTCTCTCCTTCATGATTTACTTTCACAGTAGTAGATGACAGGAACCCACACTTCACTTCCCCTTTACAAGACTCTGGTGCATCAGACCATTATCACCCTAAATTTCTTCTGTCTGAGATATTCCACAAAGCAAGGAAACTGGTCTCTTCAGGTGGAAATCTGTTCATCAAACCTACTCCCCAAACACATCATGAAGCTTCTGAATCTCATGAGTCTGCGGACTGATAGGACTGAAGAAACCCAGCCTTTAGTGTGAGGTACCAACTGTGGACAGTCCTGCTCACTGAGTCTGACTGAGGACTGGCCAGCTCTTGGAACTATAGAAGGGGGACAGTCTGAATCAGTTACCCTTGTTGGCTGCAGTCTGAGCAGGAAAATGGAGAGCATCTATTCTCCATCTATGGGGTGGGGGCCTGCTCTCCCATCTTTCCATGCTGTGCCCTGAGAAGAGCTGGTACTTGTATGAACTTGCCCATCTCCTCTACTCCCTTTTGAAGGCTCAAGTGCACCATCTTACCCTCTGTGCTTGCTAATGAACCTACTTCTCAGTAACAAAGCAGTAGACCAGCACACATAACCAACTTCATCCCATTTTCTGCTTGCCAGAGAGGATGGTATTGCAGTGTGTCTCACATGATAGCTTGTTGAAGCTTCAGCAGAAAGTGATCTCATCACTAGTATGCCTTAACAAATCTACCTCACCTTACCTTGGCAGGTTGCCAGGCAGGTTGCTCACTTGGGAATCTTTCAGTGTCCTTGTTGGAATGCTTTGTTCCACATCGACTTTAAAATTCGTTGAACCAGCTTTGAAGAACTCGCAGGTGTGCATGCCTTTACAGTACCAACAGGCACTGCAGTTACAAATATTTATCAAGTAGAGATGAAGAAATGAAAGGAATACCATATTTGTTTACCTTATGTGAGGACTAGCTGGCAATTTAGCCTTAAATCAGGTTGTCTCTGTTCTTTGTCATGAAAAAATTGTCTACTTTTTTGAACTATAGTTGTTGTCGTCATAAAATAGCTTTACTCTCAAGCATTCTGTGTTATTTTATAGTTTGTTGGTATTTTAATTGGTTAAGTAATGATGCATGCAAAATGAAGTTCTTTAAAGTTTCGTCTTCACAATGTAAACAACTCAAGTTTCTATTTCTCTAAATGTACCATGTTCTGGCATAGCAGTATACAGCACAGAGTCCAATGGGTTAACAGTTTCTTTATTAGCAGTACCTTCAGATTTATCCTTTTCTCCCTATCAGAATCAAACTGCACAATTCAAGACTGCACGGAGTTATCCTGAATTTGCCACATCCAAGTGACTGTGAAGTGCACCAAGCGGGATGAAAGAAAGAGAAAATGGCAAAGTTGTGACAATGACTAGTACTGAAGATAATAAAAGGAGACAAAGACAGCGTGGCCAAAACTGGGGAAAAAAAACCCCAAACCCCAAGAAAAAGACATATTAATACTGTATATTCTTTATTATTATATTTGCTTTAATCTTTGAACTTTATTAAAGGAGGAATGTTCAAGATTCATAGTATTTTTGAAATACATTATGCATACAAACTTAGAATATCCTCAGTCGGAAGGGTCATGGAGTCCAGCTGGACCCGCACCCTCCATGCTGCCCCCCTTCCCATCCCCTCCCAGCACACCAGCCCCCTGGGGAACAAGTTCTCCCCAAAACCCTACCAGAGCCCACTGAAACAGCAAGGTCTGGCTTTTGTGCCCCTTCTACACTGTCTGCCACAACTGAAAGGAGTCTGGCTGGTTCCACTGTACTTGCAATGGCCCTTTAAGTAGCTGCAAATTTCACGGGCCCAGCTACATCAACCTCTTACCTTTACTTTCCTCAATAAAAGGCATTGATTTGAAATATATTCACAGAGTAGTTAGTTGGTGGTTGGAAAGGAGCTTTGGAGATCATCTAGTCCAATCACTCCATCAATGTAGGGTCACCTGGAGATGACGCAGGAACATGTCCAGGTAGGTTTTTTCTTGAATGTCTCTGGAGGACACTCCACAACCTCTCTGGGAAGCTGTCCCAGTGCTCTGCCACCCTTAGTGTAAAGAAGTTCTTTCTCATGTTAAGGTGAAGTTTGGTTGTTCATTACCACTGAAGTCAAAGGCTGTCAGCTTGTGTAGCTATTTATACTTATAAGTAGGTAATCAGAATAACGACTGGTCTATAACAAGCAAAAGAGAGTTTACTTTATTGATTTTTTTTTTTTGTAGCAGTAGAAGGACCACATTTTGCAACATTATTTCAAGAATGGTTCAGTTCTTGTGACTTTAATACATACGGAAATAATTCTGCATTTAACAAGAATGAAAGTTCCACAAAAATGTGAAACAAATAATTGTTAATTGTGTGGAAGACCTGTCTTGCACTGTTGCAGCTGTCCTTACTCCTAAAATAATCTAAGCCTAATACAAAAAAACTCCGAACCCAGGAATAAGCCATAACAAATTGTTTACAACTGAAATCTATAGAAACATTACCTGAGCAAACCACTTTGATAACAATAACAGCTATTTTTTGTCAACTGCTTCACAAAACTGGATAAAAACGTGATGGCATATTGCAAAGCATAAAAATCAACACTAAAATGCTTTGTTACTTTTATTTCTGGGCAAAATGTTAAATGGCTGAAACAAATGATAAACATGCCATCCCTAGAATTAAAAAAAAAAAAAACCCAACAAATTAAATTATTAGATGGTTCATTAAGTGCAAAAGCTGCTCCATGTGCTTAGATCTAGCTTTGGCTTCAATTTGGATTGAAGTAATGTGTAGAAATGCATCTCCTTTTTTCACTATGAGAACAGTCAGGCATTGGAACAGGTTGTGCAGAGAGCAGTTAAGCAGTGCCTGTCCTTGGAAGTTTTCAGACCAGGCTGGATACAGCCCTGAGCAACAGAGCCTAACATAATACCTAATCCTGCAGTGACTGGACTAAAAACTGCCTAAGGTCACTTCTAACAGGAATGATTGTATTCTGACATAGTATTGTGACAGAATTACTCCTAGTAACAATCTACAAGCATTTCTGTTTGAAGGATCACCGTCACTTATTTCGTTAGACAAAATACCCTCAACTGGTATCTGATAATTTACAAGCAAGCTTTCATTTGAAACCAAACTTCATTGGAACTAAGTTAGATTCTTACACTATCAAGTGTCGAGAGCCTGAGGTATGATACAGCAAGGACTTTAAAAAAAAGAAAACAGACTGAAAAGTGTACAAAACTTTATATCTGGACATCAAGCATCTTTTTAATATATATTTTACATTAAGTATACTGTGAGAATGATAAAGATCTAATTTTTGACGAACCATTAAGTGTGTCTTTACACTGGGAGCAAGAACTTCAACATGCAAATGCCCCTTTCCTGCCTCCTAACCATTTTTGCATTCCTCATGGACTGAACGCAGTGCACTGAGAGCTTCCACTGTCACTGTGAGCTTTCCAATTACTGCACTGGCATCTTGTGAATCGAAAACTAGAAAGGAAACATCAGAAAACAGCATTAGCTATTCAACTTAAGATTTCACTTTTGTTTTGATAGTTTTCTTTAGTGTTTGGACAGATTAAAGCGCAACTAGCATATGCTAAAAAAAAGGGAGAAATAAATGAATAATCTTGCAGTTCAGGTCCTCAGGCTACTGGAAATTAACCACTCCTAGACCTAGAATATAAATCAATAAATGTATTTGTGTTGAAATTAATTTAGAAAGGAAACTATATAATATATAATAATTGTCAATATAATAATTGTCTATATAAAATAATTATTTTTCACAACATGTAAATAAAGATTTTCCAAATTCTATTAAACATATATCTACATACATAGGAATAGTTTTAAGTAAAAATACACCAATTGATGCTTTTTTTACACTGTGTATGATGGATGGGTCCAAACCAGCCTCGACAAATCACTCAGTCAACTGTCAACTTCAAGAGCAGACTTCAGGAGACTGTATCCTTTTTGCTTAAATGAAGAGCAGGATAATTATAGTTAATTATATCAGAGGATAACACTAATTCTATTTTCTGACTTTTTATAGTATCCTATATCTGAGAGATACTGTTAGATGTTTTGACTGCAATATTTTTCATCCATCTTCTTGCTTAGCCATTCACTTAATTGCTTTAAATGTCGCATAAACCACTTTGACACAATCAGCAATGAAAAGAACAAAATATGAGAAATATATATGGTTGCAATCCTCAAAAAGAATAAAGGAAGTTTGGTATCTAACTTAAGAATGACTTTATCTTCATGCAGTTGTGTCCTATGAATTTCCCTGTGTCTAGGTTTATTATTTTTCCTTAAACCAATATCCAACTCAGAGAATGTGTACAACACTAAGTAATTCTGTTTATTGTGCCCTTACATTTAATTGACATCTGTGTTCAGATCTGAAGAATTCATCCTTTTACAATTACTTCATCTAAGAAAATATACAGATACATTATTTTGCCATGATCTGATATATTTTAACATAAAATGAATTTAAATTCTCTGAAACATCTTAATTTTCAGAAAATATAAAAGTTTATACGTTATGGATGCAGTGAAAATCCCCAAAAAACTGTACAGCATATGCAGGAAAGGGGAGAAATGCAGAAGGGAAAAAGAATAAAAGTATTTCTAGCTATTATTATTTTAATATATATAATTAACATAAAGTAAAAATTAGTTTAAATTAGTCTGACGATTAGGGGAAGAAATGCTCCTCACAATATTGCAATAATTGTCATTACATGGTAATGATTAGCTTACAGTAACTAGTAATAAAACTCAGTCCTTCTGGTCCTAATAATTCTCTCAGATGATTATTAGGAATTTTAAGAGTTTTGTGAAAAGTGACTTTCAAGAATTATGTCTACCTAACTAATCAATCTTATCAAATGGGAATTATGACAATGGGAGGTATGGTCATAAATTCCAGAACAAAAATCAATCTTCCAGCGAGAGATTACAAAATACATTTTTGGAGGAGCTTTTGTACTTGGAGAAAAATTATTGGTGGAGAAAAGCTTAAGTTCCTCAGCCACAGCAGGAAATGCATCAAATCTGTATATTATTCTTCCAGAGTATGAAAATTTGATGATTCTTAGAATTTTCCTTATCACGTTCCTGTAAATTTGAGTATTTTAGCAACAGCGTGGATGCAAATCATGCATGATAATGGGAATGGATAAGAAAGCCTATTTCTTTCTCTCATTACTCAGCTCCCCACTGCTCAAGTACAGGAATTAGACACAAGAGTAGAGGTAGTAAAGTTACATTTCCCTGGCATTCTCCTGGGGCTCACTAGAACTCTTGCTATTGTGAAAGGCACCTTGTGAACATGGATGCTCTGCAACCAATCACTGAACTGGTTCACTTACTGGGAAAGGAGAGTGACTCTTTTATAACAGAGGTGCTGTTATAAAAAACAAAGAGGATTGAGAAGAAAAAGTAAAGAGAAAAGTGCATCCTGTGTCTCTGCTGCCATGGGGAACAGGAAACTGAGCAAGGAGAATATTATCCTCATAGTTGACAAAAGGACCAAAAAGCCTTCTTGAGTCTTCTTATCAACGTTATAAAAATGCATCCTATGACCTTAGGAAATGGAAGATTCCACATTTCCTAATAACATCACCTTGCTCTAATGAGTCACAATGAGTTTGGTCCGTTTGTTACAGAAGGGTGCTGACTAAAACTGATTCCTAATCAAAACCACCAGTATTTCACATTGTCTCATACACATTTCATATGGAGGAAACAAAATGGAGGAAACCAAATGGAGGAAACAAACTTGAGGTACTCGAGGCTATAACGTAATGTCAAATAAAATACAGACGTTAGTAATACCAAATTGTTGATGAAAATTTTAATACAAAACAAATTTTTTATACAGAATACATATTTATTGTCCTACCACAATGAAGCATGTTGTAGAAAAGACAGAATTATGGCAGTGGACATAGCTTGAAAGTTCTTAGGTTTTATAAACTAATTTCTATGAGGTGAGAATGCTGTTTGGTTTGGGGTTTTTTAAAAAAACTTTAGGGAATAATACTAATAGATAGTTTTTGCAGACTTTTGCAAACAAATGTGGAAGTTATTAGTTAGTATTAACGAATTTCTTATTGAAACAATTACTTGCACAGTAACGCCTGCAAAGCAAAGTAGAAATTCAATGAATTTTAGGCTACAGAAGTTTACAAGAAAGCGATCTTCAAAACTTACCATCAATATCTTGCTCAATGATATCTCTTTGCTTCTGGAATATCTCTTTTAAACTGACATAAGCAAACCCAATATCCTCACATTCAAGATCCTGCTCATCTTCTGGAGGATCGCTGACTACTGTAAATTTTAGGCTAAACACACATGCACAAAAAAAAAAAAGGTATTTTGCTTTCAAAAAAGGGTCAAAAATCAAATTACAAATAATGAAAAAAGAAAAAACACACTATTTTACAAGTTTAAAACGCATAAATACCCTTGGTGTTATGGGCAGAATATTTCCATAAATTTTGTTTCTTGGTGGTCCTCTTGCTACAGAAAATGGGAAACTGAACTACTGATGAACTTCTGCCTTCCTATTTATGCAATACAGAACTGAAATTTCAGCACAAGCCAAACTTGACATTCTGATAACTGCAGGAAACAACCTACTTAGTAACACAAGGGACACTAGTGACATGATGGCACATGTAAGAGATTAATGCTTCTCTTCTGAGAAGCTCACTGCTGTTATTTTACCTTATTTTTACCTCAGGTTTGTAAAATATTTAGTATAGTTATCTAAGTATTTATAGGGGAAATTGCAGCATGCAGCTATTGTTTCACTGTGTTGAGGAATCAATCCAATGCAGGTGGCTCAGGAGCAGCTGCAGGTTGAGCATTGGAGGAGCCTAGCCCAAGGCAAGAGGCTGTGAATCCACTATCCCTTAGCACAACAAAGGGCCCAGGGACCCATGGCCCAGTCAGGGGAGGGACACTCAGAGATACAGGCAGGAACCAGTAACTCCCAGACTTTGGGTGCAGCCAGGTGAGGGACACTTTGGGACATGGCAGGAGCTGATGACCCCCAGATTGTCCTGTGAGGGTATGAAAGNGAGCTGATGACCCCCAGATTGTCCTGTGAGGGTATGAAAGCCCAGGGGTTCCTTTGTTCAGGGTCCTTACTCTGAGGCTCCAACTTGAACTGTTATTGTCTTATTTAATTACTACACCAAAAAGTTATTTTAAGGATTGAGACCTCTAGACTCAGTGACTGGACAC
>VYZP01020216.1:0-16741 GCA_013400635.1 Hypocryptadius cinnamomeus
GAAATCCTATGGTGTATGCCTGGATCAAACTGCAAGGGAAATTAGTTAGAACTTTGGATGACTTGGTGCTGTAGGATTTGGCTTTTAATTAATTCTTGTATCACATCTACTTAAGTGCTCCTGTTGTGTTCACTGCTGTAGCTTCCAAGTACTCTGCACTGCTCCTGTTCCCTTTTTCCTTTGCTGAGCAGCACTGTCAAATGAAATGACCTTAATGTACTGTTTTAGCCACCATACTGCCAATGCTTGTCTCTTCCCTGTCTGTGCCCTGCATCACGTGGCTGTAACTACTGTTGAAGGCATAGGAAATACAAAATCCAGGCTGCACCCAGCCCAGGTAAGCTATTAATACTGGTAACTTAAGCTCTGTGCATGTTTTCTTGTGCTAATTAAACCTCTTCCAGGACACTGGGACCTCCACCGTAATGCCAAAGCCACGAGGCTGACTCTCCACATGAGCAATCCATACTTGCAGGAATGGCTAAGTGACAGAATCAGACTCCTGAGGCAATGCTAGGGCTCTGTTCTGCCCCTAACAGGTTAACTCATGCTATCCTGGCTGAATTGCCAGTGCTTTTGTCCATGGGCTCCATGGCTGTAGTTGGTCCACATCCTGATCTGGGAAGACTGATGTTGTGAGGAAAGCCAATCTAATGACCTGGAGCTAGGAAATCTGGGATAGGTTTGGGCTCTCCTATGGCCTTCCGCGAATGACTTTGGTTTGTGATCTTGTGTAGTTAGGAACCTTCCCTGCAGTAGTGAAGTAAGTTTTGTTTCAGTGATGTTTCTGGAGTCTCAAAATACTCTTGGTGAGAAGGAGTGACAGGAATGTGCATCCTTGCTCTTCTAGCAAGGTGTTACAATGCAGACTTGCCTCTCTTTGTCAGAGACCTGCTCCCTTAAGGTAAACTGTGCTTCATCTCAGTTGGAACAGTGGGTAGAACTTGTGCTAGTATCTGAGGGAGTAAGCAACAACGTGAAAAATAAGTTTGATGTGCATGAATGGATGGCAGCCAGTCTGGCCTTTGTTTGTCTTCTTTTCTCTCCCCTCACCTGGAGATTCTGACAGCTAAGTTTTCAAATTCAAACACAGGTCTAGGCAGGTAACCCAAACCTTGCTAGCATGGTAAATCTGAAGAATTCCTGATCTCCTTGGAATCTTCTAGTGGCCCTCAGTCACATTTTGAGTGCAAAGCCTAGGTGCAAACTTTTCAAGCTGCTCTTCTCCTCAAAGGCCGTCTCACAGATTATTTGACCAGAGAACATCTGATGATATTCTTACCTCCTCTGTGATACTGGGTTTTGCTTTTAACAGGAGTGTAATGGAAACAAGCACAACAATGATCTCACCTTGATATTATGGGCTAATTGTGGTTTTTACTTTATCTCAGGAGAGAATAGCAAAAAGTCATGGGTCCCAATGTGGCTTTTGCACTCCAGGCATTGTCATGTCCATGTACACATTGCTTCGGAACAACCCCGAGCCCCACATGGAAGACATTGAAGATGCTTTCCAAGGTAATATTCACAGCCCTGCAGGGGTGCAACCTGTTCTGCTTTAATTACATCTGCTTCACCCAGTGGGATGGAGGTGCACCATTATTTAATGTATTTTGCTAAAAATAGCTGATGGTTGTGAGGTTAAGAAGTGGCTTTTTCACTTGGAGACCAGCCAGGTGCTATGAAATGAACATCATAGTTCATAAGCAGGGGCAAGTGGCCTCAGTCTGGGATTAGGAGTCCACTAATCTTAACAACAGACCAAAAGGTGGCCTGTCCTTGAGGGGCATGAAAGTGTCCTTGTTTATTCATTACTGTCACAAGAGCCTGCAGAGGTGACAGAGAACATGTCCTCAAGTCAAGGACCAAGACAGCAACATGCAATGATGGAGTGGGGCAGAATACAACTGTGTAAATCCTGTGAGAGGCTGCTGTTGTTGCTGAAGTTAGAGTCATTACTGTGCTTCCAGCAGGGATCTGAGAGGAATGATGATGCAGGAGAAAGCAATCTCTGTGTAATTCAGGAGACAGACTAGTTGGTATACTGATAAGACTCACACAATTGAGATAAATGAATACTGAATAAGACAGATTGAATTTGTTCTAAATGAATTTCAGTTTAAATTTCAACAAAAAGGAATGGTAGGGTTGTTGCAAGGTTCCTAATGAAATTTTCCTCCTCCCATTTTTTTCATTAGCTGTATCAAGATTAGACAAGCTTTTGTGAGAAACAATAGAATGTTTTAAAATAAGTTTTTAGCCAAATGACTCTAAGTCCTTATCCTTTTGCTCTGGCAATGCAGGGAACTTGTGTCGGTGTACAGGTTACAGACCCATTCTGGAAGGATACAGGACATTTGCTAAAGTAAGTGACTTCAGATGATGCTTCAAGAAAACCTGGAAAGTTGGCTGTCTTTCTCTCTGTTACTGAAACATGCCATGAACTCAAATGGGGAGGAAGGGAATAAATATGCTCCAACAACCCAGCTCCAACTCTTGACCTCTGTTTGTGTGATTCATGTGTTAATAATTCAGATAGAATAAACCCTTTACTCTCTCCACTTGCTGGGGACACCTAAATAAGATCCATCTGATGGTCCCTTTTTGGATCACAGGTAATCAGATTCTGTAACTCTTTTCTGTAAGTCTCAGAAAAACTCACCCTCTCTGCACAATACAGCTTGCAGCTGATCCTGGTGTGGACAATGTGTGGAGGTGTGGTGCACTGGTAGGGACATGCTGTGGAGGAATCTGCATTTTCGAAAGATCAGCTGCAGAGCAGGAATAGCTCTGGAAAGAAGCTGAAGTCACTATTTTATAGCTCTTGCCCAGAATTCTTCTGCTGCTTTGGCTGCAGTATGAAGCTTTGCCATGAATTTTCTCTAGTCCCTTTGTACCTGAAAGAGTGCTGGAGGCTGTGAAGAGGAGTAGATCATTATGTACTTCAGTGATTCCCAGCCACTCATGGGTTTACCCTGGTATTAAATATCAAAAGCAAAGAATTTACAGTGATGCCCATTGATTTCATTTTATTATCCAGAACTGCAGTCAACAAATGAGAATAGAACCAGGAGTGAGGTCCATTACAAATGGTTGATAAACCCAGTTGATAAAAGCCCACTTGGATTTGCAACAGGCTTTCCACAGTGTCTCACAAAAGGCTTTTAAAGACAATAGAGGTTAAGAAGGAAGATCTCTGTAGGTATGAAAGATTGGTTAGAAGGCAGTGGAGTAAAAATGGCATCTTTTTGCAGTGGAGGGAGGTCACTGTTGTGGAGTTGTGTTAGGACCTGTGATGGGAAGCAAGGCTGTTGCACCTATCCCTAAATGTGGTTTAAAAGAATGTGAGTAAGAATATGAGAAAATAAGCTAACAGATATAAAGTTTAGGTAGTGAAGGCAGGAACTGGCTTTGAGGAATTTCTGAAGGATTTTACAAACCTGAGAGATGGGAAAATAGGATACAAAACAGAAAACACTGCCATGGCTCTTCCTACAATTGAGTACTCTGGGCAGTTCTGCTCCTCTCACCTCTAACAGGGTATTGCAGAATAGAAGAGGATTCAGAGAACTGGAACAAGGGTCACATCTGTGGCAATCTGACTTCCATACCAGGAAGCACTGAGTGCACTTCAGCGTGAAAAGGAGATGCCAGGGAGAGGAAGGGACTCTACGTAGCACAAACAGTGGTTTCTGTTGACCTCTGATAGAGATCAACAGAATTGTGATTAGAGGTGGAATGTGAACAGGCATCTGCTGTTTCCTGCCTCTCCCAGTAAAGGATCGTTTCAAGAAATGAAACTAATAGGAGTCAGATCAAAAACAAAGGCAGATGGTCTCTGTGGTGGAGTATTGGTATTGTATTGTATGTGCTTTCAGCCTTCTCTGGGTGTCTTCTCACAGCTCCAGAGCTAATTGTTGAATGGTCCAAACCAGAACAAGAGGTTTATCAGCAGAGTGGGCATGACGCTGCAGGATATTGCCTTCCATTGGCAAGAGAAACACCTATGTGATCGGCACCTTCCTTCTGCTTTGGATATTTCTCTCGAAAGGGGATCCAACCTACTTAATTTCCTTGGAATCTGTACATTTTTTCTCAGAACAGTTTTTGTTCCCACAGGACATGAATTGCTGTGGCAGAGTTGCCAATGGCACTGGATGCTGTCGTAGTGGGAAGGAAAGTACCATGGTAAGCTGAATGTTAAGACCCATAACCTCAATTTTCAATATAGCATTGGAGCTTTGATGTGTTAGTCACCTCTCTGGCTCTGCTGTGGTGCAGATACTCAGAACTCTCTGAGCTGCTTTTGTTGTCTATCTCTTGGAAAATTCTGGGACTGTGTATGTCCCACTGAGCATGAATGGCCATCACGATGTGGGTTTTAAAACAGTGATGTTCCTTCTGAGTCTGCAAGGAGCAACCCTTCTGTCAAATAGCATGGTGACAACTGTAAGCAATGTGTTACCAGCTTCTGGTGCACTGAAGTGATACATCTTTCTGTGAAAACAGGTCTAAATTCCCCACTGGGATCTTTTCCAAACTTTGCCATTCAGTGATGAATGAGGCAATTTCCTCTCTGTTCCAAAACTGTACAATTGGAATCTTTTGGAATATCTGGAGGGGAAAAAAAGTTAATCACATTGTATGTATCAGTCTACATACAAAACAAATGAAGGAATGGAAAGAAGAAATTGGTGCTTAAGGTAGTGTGAGTATAAAATAAATTTAGGAAGCAGAGAATATAATAAAATTCATTACCAGAAATTTCCAGGGAATTTCTGTGGATTGGTTTTTAGGAAGCATCCAGTGTTGCATGGAATACTCCAACAATTAGGACTTCTTGGAGTCCTTTCCTTCAAGCAGTTTATTAATGAAATGTGTGACTGCAAATTTCTGAAATCTGGGGATTGATAAAAGAGGAGGACTATATTCTGTGAAAGTTGCAATGTCCTGACTATGTTTAGAGTAGCTGGAGTGTGCTTTTTTCTTCTTCAGAATGGGGGCTGCTGTGGAGGAAAAGCCAATGGTCCAGGCTGCTGCATGAATGGAAAAGAAGACAGTGTGGTAAGGTGCCTCTCAACTAGTACTTTTTTTCTTTATTTCTGATGTTTTAAACTCTTAGATCTGGGTCGTTGTATGCCCAAGCCCAATGCTTTTATGTTAGCAATATCTATACAAAGCAATTTAGACTAATTTATATTTTATGGTCAGAAGAGCATACCTCAGAAAAGGTATATTTGACATGATTTAACATGCCAATGTGAAAGGGATGTCACTTTTGATTGACTAAAACGTATTAGTGTGTTCAGGGTTGAGGGTTCTGACAAGACATGCAGGGGAATCAGAAAAATATAACTGGAGGACCTTAAATGCTAAATCAGGTGGCATCATTTTGCTGTGTTTGCCATATTTTGCTCTAGGAAATAGTAACAGGGATTTGAGTTGGAAGAGGAATGAGTTTTGGTTATATGTGGAGAGCTTTCTTCTCAGTCATTAGCCATTTGCATTTTCTCTGTCACAGACAATGACATCCTCTAGCCTGTTCAATTCTTCTGAGTTCCAGCCACTGGATCCCACACAGGAGCCAATCTTCCCACCAGAATTAATGGTAAGTTCATTCAGAAAGAAATAGCAGTGATTTGTTGGTTTAGTTGTTCTGCACAAGGTTTGAGTGACTCTGTCCGGAGGAAATGGCAGGGCAAAAATGGCTGCTAATGAATGAAAATGCATGGGCATGAATCCTTCCCTGTTTCATAAAACAGAAGTTGTTTGAGCCAGGATGGTTTAGAAGAAATATGCAGGCCAGGTGCCTGCTCCAGCAGTCTGGCTTTCTTTCTGGTTCTCACCATATGTCTCTCTGTTCTTGGGTTGCCTTCCTTCCCAGTCACTGCCTGTCTGGGGGTGGAACAGGGACTAAAATCCAAATGCCAATTTACTAGGTCAGATATGAACTTCTGCATCAAATACAGATATATCTGAGCTTGTCTCCCTGTGTTCCCTTCAGAGTGCAGGAAGAGAAGCAGGAGCTTGTGGTGATTTTGTTTGGGAGACATTCATGCAAGTGATGTAAAACTTTTAGCTACTGGAAAGTTTATGCATTTCTGTAAAAAACACGTGTTAAAGATGAAAGAAACTCAGGATTTTTTTCTTTCTTTTCTGGTTGATAGAGGTAACAAGGGTTGGGTGGTTTTTTGCTGTGGGCCTGGACCCTTTTCCTGAGGTGCCTTCCCCCAGCTGGTTTTTGGGTAGGGGAGGAGAGGCCGCAGGGCCAATGTTGGGCCTGGCTGCCATTTCTGACATATTGCTGCTCCTGAGCGGGGCTGAGCCAGACCTGCCAGCCCTAAGAGCTGCCCCGGGCCAGGCTGGCTCGGCCAAGATTCCACCACCATGAATATTTACCCACAACCACTGGGCAGGGCAGAGGAGAGGCCATCAGCCCCCCAGGCTGCAGTTCCCACCACAGACTACCAAGCCAGGGGTCAGGTAACCATCTACAAACTATTAACTCTGAACAAAATATTAACTCTTTCAATGCTTCAATCCTCACTTGAGCGAGAGAAGGAACTAAAATGCAGACAATGTAAAGGAATTCACAGAATGACCAGGTCGGAAGAGACATCAAAGATCATTGAGTCCAACCAACAACATGAAGACACCAAAGTCAAAGAAGAAGCAGTCCCAGATAGGAGGAATGAGGAGATACCTTTAGTTTTAGGCTGAAATCCTCTTGTAAAGATATGAAAAAAGACTCTTTTTCCCTATAACACATAAAGGTGTAGGGAGATGAAAGTATTCAAATTGTAGATATCGAGCAAAGGCCTCCATACTAAAGTAAGCAAATGTTAAAGCAACTGTAATCCTATGAAAAGCTTAACCAGAGAAAGAGAAAAAAGTAATAAAGATCTTGTGCCCTTAAGAAGCAAATAATTTCAGAAATAAATAATGAGAACTTTTGCCTTTAAAAAACTCATCTTCAAAACAGTACCCCGTAAGTTGACATGGCCCATAAACACAACTGTGAGAAAAACTTGTAGAAAATGAGAGGAATTTCGTGATTGCAGATTTCTCCAGATAGTTGCTATTCATAGAGAGAACCACTAGAAAACTTGTAGAGAAGTCTTGATAACATTAACAAGAAAGACTTCTCTCCCTAAGTAAATGAAGTAAAGACTATTTTTAGAAGTAGTAAACTGACTGAAATTTTAGGTTTTGTTTCTTTACATTTGTCACTGGGAAAGAAAAGATTGTGGGGGGAAGAGAAGTGTCCTAAAGGTTTTATTCTAATTCTTATTACTCTTAGTTACTATTAATAAACTTTCTTTTATACCCTTTTAGTGTTTTAAACCTACATTACCTTTCTCCTAATCCTACCTCACAACAAAAAATAAATGAGTACACTAATAATTAACCAACACTAAACCCACCACACTCATTAATACATTAACCATAAAATCTCAAATTAACAAAACAAAACCACTACAGAACTACAAGGTATAGCTGAATACGTATTTCAAATAGTTGTCTTTTCAAAAAACTCCCCTCACCATAGCAGGAGTAAAAGTTGGTTGGCTCACAATGACATTAAAAGTTAGGTGAGATTAGTTTCTCTCCATGTTTCATTCCTGTCTTTTTCAGAGATCCTCCCCCCTAAGTAATGTGTCCCAGCCAGGAATCTAATCCAGCATATGACATATTTACAGCTTTCTTCACATTTAACAACTGAAATTCAATCATTAATTCTGCTGCTGTACCCAGCTTAAATGTGTCATGAGCTACGGCAGGCGTAGGTTCTCTTAGACCATAGCATAAGATAGATTCAGCTTGAGACAGGGCTCCTCTGTTTCTTCTCCAAGATGTTCTCCTGCCCAAGGGTTGATCTCGTATTTTCTTCAGTCACTGGATGAAGTAATTAAAAAGGGAATCAGAACCTGTCCTAGCAGGTTAATTGCAATTCATCTGTGCTAAAGACTGACATTTTTGGATTGAGATGAGAATGGAAAACCCATTGAAGCAACTGGAGCCAAGGGCATGAGCCAGAACCTTGGTCGGATGGAGCTTGCTGGCACAGATCTTGCTAGGGAGGTGTGGCAGCAGGATGTACCTGGCAGTACCAGGAAGGGAGAACTTTTGTCAGCATGAGAAAGACTTTCATCACTGCTAGCAGAAGGTTGGGAAATGGCAAACTGCCAACAGCAATGTGGATATCCCAGCCCCCTGTCAGTTACTTGGCTGAGATATGGAGCCCAACGTGGCACAGGCATGGGCAGCATGTGAGCAGGGATTCTTGGCTCGATGTGGGGGCTGAGCTCTATCTGAATTCCCTTCTGCAGACTCAGAGTAACAAACAGCAGAAGCAGATGTGTTTCAAAGGCGAGCGTGTGATGTGGATCCAGCCCACAACTCTCAATGAACTGGTTGCTCTCAAATCCCAGTACCCCAATGCCAAACTCGTTGTGGGGAACACAGAAGTGGGTAAGAGAAAGAGCTGATGCTTATTATGAACAATTGGAAAACCTTCCATTAAGTATTTTGTGAGAACAGTGCAAATGGAAACCTCTTTCATGTCATTGCTTTTAAAAAGCTATTTATTTTCAGGTTGTATGTAGGAACATATTTTCTTCTCAGGTAGATTAATCTCACAGTGAATGTTTTTCTCCACTCTTTGCTGTGTCAGGTGAAAAAAATTCCAGATCTCTGAGCCTTTGTGCTATTTTGTGGAATTTTGAGAAGAGGGGAGTGATACAGCATGAAATGTCCCCATAATCAATAGAATTCAGTTGTGAAAGCTGCATTTTGAAGGACTTTTCAGTGAGAAAACTTTCTAGACTGGAAATCTTACTGCCTTCTCACACCAAATAGATACTTTTGCAAACATAAGTGCTAAGGAGGAGAGTTCAGACATATTTAGTAATTCTGTTGTCTTGAGCAATTGGTTCATTAAATAAATACTAAATGTTGTTGGGTTTATTGTATTAATTTTCCTTTCTTGAAGGATTATGCACATCAGTAGACATGTCACACAAGTACCAAACCATGTCTTTTCCTTAAGGTATCGAGATGAGGTTAAAGAACCTCCTATATCCAGTGATAATAGCACCAGCATGGATCCCTGAAATGAATGCTGTTCAGCACACTGAAACAGGTGAGCAAAAAAGAGGCAGAACACCTGTGATGTGAGTGGGGACTCCATGGAATAATAAAGAGGGTGTGAAGGAAAATCCCCAGATTAAAGATTGTTTTCTGTATATGTGGCACCTTTCTCATTTTCCCACAGGAAATCAAGTGAGTGATATGTAAAAAAGTGAGCTGGGGGTGTTTAGCCCAGAGAAAAGGAGAATCAGGGGTGACCTTATCACTTTCTACAACTCCCTGACGGGAGGGTGTAGCAAGGTGGAGGTCAGTCTCTTCTCCCAGGTAACAAGTGACAGGACAAGAGGAAACTGCCTCAAACTCTGCCAGGAGATATTCAGATTGACATCAGGAAGAATTTCTTCATTTGAAAGCATGGTCTAGCACTGAGCTGGGCTACCCATGGAGGTAGTGGAGTCACCACCCTTGGAAGTGTTCAAGAAACGACTGGACGTGACTTTTGCTGCTGTGGTTTAGCTGACATGGTGGTGTTCAGTCAGAGGCTGGACTCAGTGATCTCTGGCAGTCTTTTCCAACCATAACAATTCTATAATTCCATTGCCTTTTAGCTTTGTGGTGGAAATGGGTCCACCTTACAAATAGAAGCACCTAGGACAATTTAGTGCATGTGGCCCAGTGTCTGGTAGGATATTTAAAGTCTGGAAACTGGAAAGGAGTTGTAGTTCACTTCTCAAAGGACAAACTAATACCTAAAGGAGGCCAATATTATTAACAATACACTGATGCGAAAGGGTGGTGTGTTACTGTCATGTGGGAGACAGCACCAGCATGAGCTGTGGTTTAAAGATGAATTTTGTTCTGAGGATGTGATGCTTACATGCAGTGCATTCTAAATAGTCTGGTGTAACTGAAGGTCTAATTGAACTCAGTGACATCTAAGCTTTGCAGACACAGTAACTGTCCTTGTGTACCTCAACATTTTGGAAAACAACGCTTCTTTTCCTTTGTTTGTTTACAGGGGTCACCATTGGTGCTGCCTGTACCCTGAAGTCAGTAGAGGAGGTGATGAGGAAAGCAGTGGCAGACCTTCCTCCATACAAAACAGAGATCTTCCAGGCTGTCCTGGAGCAGCTGCGCTGGTTTGCAGGGCCTCAGATCAGGAATGTTGCTGTAAGTGACTCGGGAGCACCAGGGACTGTAGTTGAAAGCTCAGTCTGAGGAGCTGCCCTGCCTCATGCAGTGTTGGTGTGCCCTGTGCATCTCACAGGAGAACGTTTGCAAACCTTGGGAAAGAAACCAGCACACAAAAATCAAGCCCAGAAAGTGGTGGGGTCTCAGCTGGTGTTTGCTGCACTGATGTCACACATCTAGCAAGTGAGGGAAACATGGCAGTTCTCCAGGTCTTCCACTGCTGTTGTCACCAAGTGGGGGAAACTGTAGTAAGATTTGACTAATTGAACAAAAATGGTATTTAGAGTGCTGGACAAACTTCAAAGAAGCAGGTGTGTATATATTGCCATGACAACTAGGGCAGTCATAGAGTTAATGTATCAGATCTGGCAAATTTTCCTCTATTTTTAAGGGGGAAAGTGTGTTCAAACTCCATGTGCTCTAAGAAAAAAATATCAGGCAAGCAGTTAAACCTACCTACCAAACAAGAACTTTTGTTCCACGAGACACTGTGGAACACGCATTTGTTTTGCAGCCAAAATCCTTGGGTCCTGATTGTTACTGAAAATACCCTTTTTAGTTTCGTGGCTCCTCCCTTAATAACAGGTACAGTGATTGAATTTTGGCATGGTTGTGAATATGAGGTTTGACCATAAGGTAGTCTTGATGCATTAACAAAACACACTCTTCTAAATCTGTTTCAGGCAAATGTTAATATTGTCTGAGATAGCATCTGATTTCGTGGGGCTTGGGTTTTCCCAATTAATTAAAGGCCAAAAATTGCTTAGATTGTTAATAATTATCTGATACATTATTTTCACTCTAGGCTATTGGTGGGAACATAATGACAGCAAGCCCAATTTCTGACTTAAATCCTGTGTTAATGGCAAGTGGAAGCAAACTGACTTTGGTATCAAAAGGTAAGTTAGTTACATTTCCCTGTGGCACTGAGGGGAGTGGGATAGTCAGCAGCCCTCTGTCATGGATTGATAGGTCAGGCCAGAACTTGGAAGTGGAAATTAACATTATTAGTCTGAGTCTTCTGTGTTTTCACACTTTTTGAAGCTAAAGTCCTAAAGCTAGACCTAAGGTTGGCTTCCTAAACAATTTTGAACTTCTGTGCCAGATGAAATCTCTGGTACTGTCTATATGCTTACAGACACGTCCTTGTGAAAGAGCTGGTTGAAGATGTGTACTAATGAAAAATAACAGGCATTAAATAGTTTCTGTCACTATCATACTTTAATCCTTCTGGTTTATTCAGGTAAAGACTGAAACTTGGGGTTTTTTTCTAAAAAGAAAGCCAAGCATCTTAGTTTTTATTTGTTCTTAGGAATTTTAATTTTTTTTTTTAAATAGAATCCTTGAAGTGAGTGGACTGTCCAGTCGGTGGACTGGATTTGTGTGCAGGCTATGGAAAGGAGAAAGAGGGGGATTTAATTAGTGTTGGAAACTGGCTCACCTGGATGCTAAGCTTTAATTAGATAAAGAAGGAGGTCTCTTTTATCAGTTCATGTACAAAGAAAATTTAATATGTAGGCAGAAGCTGTTATAGATTCCATAAATACCAAAATGAATCTGAGAAAGATTTTCCCAATTTGGTGAAAGAGAGTGGAAAAATGAAATCAGATATCACATCAAGAGTGATTTGTGTGGTTTGAAGGCTTTTCCACACATACTATTGCCATTCTTCATTTATTCACCACTGATGTCCCTTTTCTCTACAGAGGGCAAAAGAATAGTCACCATGGATGAGAAGTTTTTCACTGGCTACAGAAAGACAATAGTTAAGCCTGAAGAAATACTTCTATCTGTTGAAATACCCTACAGCAAAAAGGTAAGTTTGTAAGAAAAAACTTCAGTGTGGAGTGGAGCTAAAATGCTGTTATTTAAGTGTTGTTTTCAAAGTTAGGCACCTTTTTTCTGACTGACTCCCAAATGCTTATGTAGTCCCAAGTGGACCAGGAAGCAAGTGAATTATTTGGAGAACATTCAGCAGCACACTATTCTTCACAAGCAAGGGGGAGCAGGGCTCTATGATAAAGTATGGTAAGCCCAAGAATTTTTCTAGTGCAAAGAAGAGAAATTTCACTTTATTATCTGAAGATTTTTGAGTGCATTTGGTAATGATAAAAAGTGTCAAAATGATGTTCCCAGAGGTAGAAGTTCTGCTTGAAAAGCAGAACAGAAAAGGTTTTAGCAATTTCTGATGCAGAGTGAAGTTAATGTGCCAAAGATTCCTGCTTAATTTCTTTGAGCTGATATGGGAAATGAAATAGGGAAGAGTCTGTATAGATAAAAGGGAAGTCCAGTTTCTGCATTATTGTCTTGCAAGATGTAAGCCACAAGGACTGGCTATTAGGGCATTTTGGCTATGTGGGCTCCCAACAAGGCTGTAGCAGCATAAACCACAACTGATTCAGTGTCTAAGTAAAACTGTGCTTTTTCCTTTAGGGCTGAGAACATCAGAATTTGATTTTATGCTTGTGAAGGTGTTTACCTTCTTAGGGCTTGTGGCTCCTAGTCATAAGATGCAAGGATTTCCAGTATTGTGATGCATTTTCTTTATAAATGGAAAACACTGATTTACTTCAAATGCCATTGTATTATGGGAGAGAACTAACAAATCCCTTGTGTATCCTCTCAAATGTTTCTATTTAAATACTAAAGGAACAAGGTTATTTTATTTATGATGAGTTTTCTGTCTATTTCTGATCAATCCTTCTTTGGTCTTGTGATAAAAGCATCACTTTTGCCAAAATGAGAAACACGGTTGAGGTTGCCAATGGAAAGCACAGTATTCCTCCATCCATATGGCAGTCTCATGGCAATTCCACAAAACAAACAAATGTTTACCATCAGGGGCAGTGGCTTCAGCCCTTTGCAGCTTATTGATCTGAAAAACTAAAACAATTTTTGAACTCTCAACTTCATGGTTTCTTGGCTGATCTTTGCTCACAAATAAGGAGGCTGAAGTTCTTCAGGGCGTGTCTGAAGGTGCTGGCATGTAGCAGGCAAAGTTTTCTGCAACTGTGATTTCCTCATGAATGAAGGCAGGGCTGTTTCAGCACACAGCTAGATAGTTTTTTGGTTTATTTTTGTTTGAAACTGATGTTATGCCTTGCATTCATGTAACTTATCACACCAAGGGTAAGACTGGCCAAACAACAGAAAGAATTAACATGCACTGTTTGCCAAGAAACCCAGGCAGACATGTGATATGATGGTTCACTTACCTACACTCCAAGTGAGGAAAGGTCATGAGTGACTTTCCTCCCACAGGACTCTGAATGAAGAAAATTAAGGTGTCCTGTGAGGAGTGAAGGCAATATTGCCCTCTTGTTGCAATCATGTTATTGGAAATCTCTTGATTACAGTAAGAGAGGAGGCTGCTTTTCCTCCTCTTTGAAAGCTAATTGTTTTAACAAGCAGAGTGGCAGAATGTCCTCACTGGAAGGATGCTGTTGATGCTCCTCTGCTGTTATCTGCTGGCTGCTAAGTAATTATTTGAATTCAGGAAATGAAGCACACCCTTCAGTTATATCTCCAGTAACAAGCCCTTGATGCACAAAAGGGGCCTCTTGTGAAGCTGTTGACATTGTCAAGAGGAGAGAAATTGTTCTATCCAATAATGAAAGAATTGCCGTCCACTTCAGATTAGAGGTAATTAATGAAGCAGATTGCTGTGCTGTGTGGAGTCACTTGGAGAGCAGAAACTTGTCAGAAAACTTTCCAGAAGGGCAGTGCAAACATCAGATCTGATTCCTCTCTGGGTCTGCAGGGTGCCTGAACAGCAATTTGTCCTCACCTGCAATACAGGAGAGAGGACTGACCATGCTGTGACTCCAGGGTGTCACCATTGCATGGTGCATCCTGCTAGGGTGTTAATCTCATATTTACAGCTGTTCTTTATAAGGGAGCTGCTGGGTTTTGTCCACTGCAGTTGCTGGTGCATTTACAAGAATTTCCTCGCTCTGTGGAGACCAGGATAGTAACTGAGCATTCTATTTCCTGTAACAGATTAAATTTTCTTTTATTAATTATTCTGATCTACTGAATAGACTGAATTATTAATACTGAATTATTCTGGTCTACTCTAGAACTGAAAGATATTTGTGATTACTGATTTCAGCTCTTGCAGATTTCAAAGACTTCTGAAGGGAAGGGGGTTAGGATACGAATTTTACTGATTAGACTTCCAGCTTAGCAGCCTGGGAGGAAGAAAAACTAGTTGAGAAACTGTAATTTTGTTTATGCATGAATAATCTGTCTTGGTTCTTCCTCTTGAAATATGGAAAAATGTGACAGGCACGAGCAGATCTCTGTCAGGGCTTGTTTCCCCCACAGTCCTAGGCTTGGTAACAACCACTGAACTGGCACATTAGAATTAATCACTGAATTATGTGAAAATAAACAGTGCTGCCTGAACAAACATGCTCTGCTTGGCCCTGCACAATGAATCAACCAGATACTGTTTCCTGGAATAGCTCATGCACATAGAGATAGGTAAACAGTTTGTCCACATTTACACTCCAAGGCATGTCAAGGTAGAGGATAAAGAAATATTTTCCTGTTTTTTAGGGTGAATACTTCTCAGCTTTCAAGCAGGCTTCCCGTCGTGAGGATGACATTGCTATTGTCACCTGCGGGTTGAGAGTCCTGTTCCAAGATGGCACAAACCGAGTGGAGGAGATAAAACTAAGCTATGGAGGAATGGCTCCTACCACTGTCCTGGCACTAAAAACTTGCAAGGAACTCACTGGCAGGTAGGAATTTTTCTGTGATAAAGATTGTCTAATGGAACAGTGCGGATTTTTACAGGAGCAGTTTAAATATCTAAAACATCCTAAATCCTCTCTGAAAGTACATCGAAAGAGAAAGGGGAAGAAGTATAGTTATGCTTCTGCAGCAGTGGGTTTTGTGTAATGCCTTGCTTCCTCCAGTATGCCTTACCCTCAAAGATCCATGCCATTCTCTCATTCAGAGAGACATTTTCTTTCCAAATTCACTCATCAGTTGAAGTGGACAGCAGCTAGATGTGTTCATGACTGCAAAACTGGGTTCATTTCAAATTGAACAGAAAAATCAGGGTTTTTATCATGCAATAGCTTTGCTATATCTTTAGGGAAGGTAACATGAGCCCAAGATGACAGCAAAGCACACACGTGTGCTATGAACAGGTAGAACTGGTGGCTGTTGCTTGACAGCTCGTGGGACCAGCATGAAGCTGTGTCAGGGGATGTTTAGGTTGGATATCAGGGGAAAAGTTTCTTCACCCAGAGGGTGGTTGGGCACTGGAACAGGCTTCGCAGGGCAGTGGTCACAGCACCAAGCCTGACAGAGTTGAAGAAGCATTTGGACAATGCTCTCAGGCACACAGTGTGACCCTTGGGTCATTCTGTGAAAGGCCAGGAGCTGGACTTTGATGATCCTGATGGGCCCCTTCCAGTTCAGCATATTCTGTGTCAGAAGAGTTAGTCTGCTCTGGTGAATTTAGGTCTGAACAAGGTCTCTGTGTCCCCTCTGTTCCCTTGCAGAGACTGG
This sequence comes from Hypocryptadius cinnamomeus, assembly GCA_013400635.1. Classification (NCBI taxonomy): domain Eukaryota; kingdom Metazoa; phylum Chordata; class Aves; order Passeriformes; family Zosteropidae; genus Hypocryptadius; species Hypocryptadius cinnamomeus. The sequence continues at coordinate 15,805 of VYZP01020216.1, forward strand.
AATGAGAAGCTGCTGCAGGATGCCTGCCGATTGCTGTCGGGTGAGATGGATCTGGCTCCTTCAGCTCCCGGGGGCATGGTGGATTTCCGACGCACACTCACCCTCAGCTTCTTCTTCAAGTTCTACCTGACAGTCCTTCAGAAACTGAGCAAGAGTGGCACTGTGAGTGCTCCTTGGGAAAGCAGATTTGGGGAAGGAGAACTTCTTTGTACTGCCTTGGGGAAGGCACGGGGAGAGTTCGGATTTGAGCAGAGTTCCACCTGATAACAAAATCCATGCTGCAATAGCTGCCAGAGCTGCTCTACTGCTTGCATAACAGTGACTTGTGTATCTTCCCACTTGCTTCCTCGTGGCACCCTCCCCTTGTGGTGGAAGGGTGTGGCTTTGTGGTTCACAGGATGATTCCTGGACTTCTCCTATTTGCAGCATTACAAGTGGTCTTGTGGCTGTGTGGTTGTTCTTGGCACAGAGCCTGAGCCTCATTCACCTTTAACTCAGTAGATTGTGGACTACCTTAAGTGGGAGATGGAGAATGGAAAATATCCTGAGCTACTAAGGAATGTGATAAAGGAGTTGGAAGGGAAGGTGATTTTCTTTAATATGTCTCTGGCAGAAAACTATGTGTGAGCCTGTACCTTCAAACTACATCAGTGCTGCAGAGCTGTTTCACAAAGATCCCATTGCAAATGCCCAGCTCTTCCAAGTAAGTAGCACCTTTCCCAAGTAAGTAGCAGTGTCAGCATGACATAAATGCAGGCTTTTCTGTAGCTCAAACTGTGCTTCTTATCTTCTTGTCTCCCTAAGTATGGTCATCACATAAACTTTGATAATGCCATACATGAAGCTTGTATTTGGGTCTCAGTCCTTTCCTCACTTTAGGATACTGTTCTTTCCTATTATTGTCCAAGAGAGCCCAAGCTTTCTCTGTTGCTGAGGG